>NDFZ01005478.1:174221-212260 GCA_002192655.3 Mamestra configurata | reverse complement strand
GGGGGGGGGGGTGCCATAGTCACCACGCTTGGCAGGCGAGTTGGCAATCGCAGTGTAGCTGTTGCACACAGATAATGCTGCTGCCCATTCTCTGGTGAGTCCCTTAGTCGCCTCTTACGACACCCACGGGAAGTGATGAGATGGTGCTATTCTTTCACTAAAATCGTTTCTTAAGTTTTAAAGCCTCTACGTATCCCAGAATGCGGAGGGTTCTGCATGTCAAGTATTCGTGAACTTTGTAAAATTAGTGTTGTTAATTGTTTATCTGTCAATTAATCTTCAAGAGAAACTAGGTATCTTTAGAAAATGAGTCAGTCTCGCAGTTTGGGTAGTTCAATAAATTTTAACGGTTTCGGTCAATTTTTCTAAACCGAGCCCGAAATTGCAAGCAGAAGTGTAATGGTAGTTTCTCTCAGGATAAATAATGATATTCTAGTAGATAGTGCTAGTAGCACTACGCTGGTTAATACTAACATTGTTGGAAAAAGGCTTCGGTTGCAAGAAAAAGAATCTAGTGAAGTATTATAATTAAAACATTTGGAAATCTATATTTTTTGTTATCATTCTCTAGTTTATCTCTATTTTTCTTATTGTAGTATTCCTGTGCAACTTGTGAACAGCAGTATCGTTACATTATTAAGCGACCAACAATAGGTTCAAGTGCAATAATAAACCTGCATTACTGTTAGAACTATTTCTTTATGGTCCTTCACTTTGAACTGTCTATTTGGAGATCAAGTATTTGGAGTGTACTTTTAGGGGCTGTTACTACATAATTAGTATAATACATCACAAACGGCCGGTTTCAATAAGGTATCTACCTTTAACCATTCACCAACAGTAGCTGAAACGTCATGTTTAAAAGGCAAACATGACGTTTTAGCTATTGTTGGTAGCTAATTTGACAGTTGGTCAAAGATACGTTATTGAGACCGGCCGTAAGTTTTTACGGCTATAACCGCGAGAGCACTAACCACTAAGAATACACCATAAACTTTTTATCCTAATGTCCCAGCAAATCAATAAAATACCAAACTGGTTAACAATAAAAGTAACTGGTTACCTAAACCGCGTCATGCGAATGGTTCGTGGCTGTAATTGGTTTGGCCGTATCTTATCAGAGCTATGTGGTGTATTCTTATCACTGTGTTTACTTCAACTCCGGCAACAACCCACCAGTTATCTTGACCTCCTTCACCCTCCCTGTCCCATACAAAAATGTGTCAAATAGGTGCAAATACAAGGTGCGAAAGAAGTCTAATAAAAATGGTCGCTATAATATTATTAGCTGATGTTTGCACAACTGAGGAAGAAATATTTTCATTTAGTCACGGCCGTTTCCTGCATGTTTTGAAACGTGGAATGTATTGCGCTTGCGCAAATTAATAACACCGCTCATGCTACCTACAAACAATGGTACTGGTTTATAAATACATACAGACAGATAGTTGATAATAACGAATGAATAATCTTGCATGCTGCCGGCCCGGGTAATGACAACGTCCTTGTTTTCAGTAACTCTATGTAGGATAGTTTTTGCTAGTTTGAAATGGTAAATGGTAAGTGATATTGTGTAAGAGTCCGTCAATATTATATCATTTAGTCATTGTTCAGTATCATGCCGAATGCATTTGTCAATAATGCTTGAACTGTAAACGGAGATAAGTATAATTGCTGCAGCAATGCTAAAACAAAGCAAGTTATATAAAACAACAACCCAGCATAGAGAGCCACCTGCCAGGGTTGCGGAATTTGTTCGAATGAGTCACCGCGCCCTGGAACGCAAAGGGCATTAGAAGGAACACGGATGGGTTTTAGTCAGTAAGAGTCTGACACGCCCTTTCGCTCTACCCAGAGCGGAAGAAGTAATTTGATGATTCCTCCTCCTTAAAAAAAAAAGCATAGAGAGTCAACATACCTAGAGGCAGAGGGAGAAACAGGTAAATGTTCAATACTAGCTTCTCCGAGCGGCTTCAGCCGCTTCAATGTTGAAAACTATCCTAAGAGTACTACGTACGCCCGGTAATACAGTTACATATATGGAGAAAGCAGTGACAGGCAAATAGGCAACTTCTAAGGAAACCAAAGCAGCCAGGCTAAGCACAGTGTACGAATAGAAATGGCGGATTAAAAAAGAGGAAGAAGAGTTGATTTAGGGAATATTAAGGATGACCAAAGATGTAGAGCCGAATAAAGATGTTGCAAAACAGTAATGGCATAAACTGTGGCTACATCTCTTTCAAAAGTTTAGAAGTAGACTAGATCGATGCTACAGTTCTTTCACTGGATTTAAGTTTCCTCCAAAGACAATCAATATACCTACTGGAGGTACGACATACTAGCGTATCCAAATGCATATATAAAAATCTTTCCAACGTAATAAAACAAGAAAACGTTGAATTCACTCAAATATCGCGAGCCTAACCTAACAGTACATTTGAAATGTCTAAAAATCTTATATTTATCGGCAATCGGCCAATTTCATGGACCATTAGCGTTACGCGCAGTCATTTTACACTCCCAACTCTAGGTCTTACACCTTATGTTAACGGAATAAGGTAGATTTTCGAATGGTAGGGGTATCAATTTATCTTGGAAAATGGGTGAGCTGAAGTTGAGAATTCGATACGGTTCGAGATTGAACTGTGAATACTGACTGACTACGCGTTGCACCATGATATTTGTGGTAATTTGCTTATTTTTATGGTGGTATATTATTATGAGGTGCAGTAATTTGCGGGGCATTAAAAGAAGTTGAATGTTATCCTGGGAATAATGGCTGAATCGTGCTGCTACTTTATTGTTGATGGCTGCTGTAAGGCTTCTGGTAATATTTTAATCAAAATTGGCTAAGTAGAGCGATACATACCAACAATCTATACTTATAATATAATAAAGCTGACGAGTTTGTTTGTTTGTTTGAACGCGATCTATAGAACTAACAGTCGGATTTAGAAAATGCTTTTGTAGGTATAAGATAGCCACATTTATGGAGAAGGCTATAGGCTATACGGAAATGGGAAATTCTTATGCGCGTACGAAGTTGCGGGCAAAAGCTAATTTATAATACCATCCAAAGGCGCACCAATTTTTGCATTTAAAAACAAGAGATGGAACTAAAAATGTAACAGGGAACTTACCAAAGCAATAGCAGTTAGTGTGTAGCTCAGTATTGTCGACAGACTACAAGTACGATTGAAAGTCGTCCGGTGGCGAAAGAGGACGAAGAAATTATTGCTATCGCGGAATGAATTTGGGTCTACCACCCATAAGCACTGGAAATCACGATGATGATATAGCAAGGCCATAAAATTGGATATTGAACCAAAACAAAATTCGAATCAATTCACTCCAATATTTTTCTATTGGGCCCTTATTTTTCTTCCAATTCGTCAACAAGACTCATCACGAAATCTGACATCCTCTAAGATATCAACTGCCTTTTCCCCCAAAACACACCATAAACACTCAATGTTCCTTACCACCTCCCAAAAACTTCTCACCACCGCTTTTTACCACCAGTTAAGCAAAATTGTAACCCAATAAAAGGCGGGTTATTCTCGTAAACAAGTTAAACCAGCGTTCAGAGCACTTTACCTGTCGCTAAGTGGCCCAAATCAGATTACCGGCCACCCCCTAGGGTAAGCTATTGTTACACCGACACACAGTCGGCGTCGTGCCGACTTGCTAAGCCGAAATGAATTTGCGCTGGGATTTTGAGATTGGCTGAGCGTTTGTGGAAAGAGATCGCGAATAGATATCAGTTTGTCGATGGCGATGAAAGACGTTTTGGTGTAGTGATATTATTTGGTTTAAGTACCAATACTGTATGGTGTCGGAGGTAAAAGAATAGCACCATCCCATCACTTCCCGTGGGTGTCGTAAGAGGCGACGAAGGGACTCACCAGAGAAGCAACATTCTCTGTGCATTGCAACAACTATGCGATCGTCAACCCGCCTGCCAAGCGTGGCGATTATGGCCCTCCCTTTGAGGGAGGCCTATGTCCAGCAGTGGACGTATTTCGGCTGATATGATGACCAATACTATCTTATAAGCTGTAGACTTACCTACCTACTTATGACTTGATGAAGATTGTGGGAGGCACAGGACCGCAAGATGTGGCAATTAGGTGTACTTAAAGGATCCAGCAGTGAACGATTTTTGGCTGAATGATGATCAGTAGCTATTCTATCTAGTTTGCTGGGGAGTGGGAATACCATCTTGGTCACTTATTGATTTAGCTGTTGTTTACGGATTTGGATCCAGCCGTATCTGTTAGTCATATGGATTAACAAGGTTAATCCCGAGGATGACAATACCTACAAAGCATACCTTAAAACCTACCAAGCTCACATTCAACCAATAATACAAGCATGTTTACCGCAATTTTCTAATAATAAATCATATTAAAAATGGACCTAACCCTCAGTCGTCGCTTACAGCCGGCACGTGTTACCGCAACTACCCCTCTCATGATCCCCCGGCTTCCCCCGACTTCCACAAACTTCCCCCTCTACCTACTGCATATAATGAAGCTAATTATGGAAGTATCACCCTTGCTAACGATAGGAAAGTTAGTAAGCGTGATGATTGGGTTTCCAAATTGATTATGATTAACGATTTTTTGGGTTAATAAAGAGGTTTCTGGTGTCGAAGTGAAATTAACTGTTTGGTAGCTTTATGCTACAATTTTTAAAGGGATTGGCCATGTTTACGCTTGCTTGAGGAAATGCTCAAGCTGGTTTTCACCATGTGGTCAAAATAGGAAGGAGTTTTCCGACAAATATATTACCGTAGATGAAATAAGTTGCCAAGTTGGTTATAAACATAGTCAAAGAAGGAGATGGCAATTACGAATAATACACCTATACGAAAAATATTAAATACCTATCACCAAAAAAAAACTGCGTAACATTCCATGAATTCACATAAATTATTTATTTATTTTTATCAACACTGGTTACATACCTACCTACTGCACCGGTATAGTTCCCTGTGATCTTTATTCCACACACCACGCTCATTTTAACACCCTGTCCAATAAATCAGATTCCATATCAATCGGTCGACCAGTTTCGGCGTAAATCCCTCACAAAATAAACATCAAGTCGCCGTGAGAACGCTGGCTACTAGCGCCACCTGTTAGCCGGTGTGTAAACAAACGGCGAGACGGACGGGACAGGTTGAATGTCCATCACGTTTTCATTCACAGTTCACACACGGAACGGGCGCTTTGGATAGGACGGAATACTTGAGTAACGTTTTGCTTTTAATTTATGATGAAAAATCTAATTTTGATGTAGTAGCGAAAATCGTGTGGATTTATTTGGGAAAGCACCCTGTCTGTTGCAGTCTAAAGTCGTATTATTAGGTCACTGCAATTTCATTGGTTGGCTCGGATAGTCTGGAAATGTTTATCTACTTACTAAAATTCTGGAACGTAGGAACAACAGTAATTTAGAAGTAATGTCCAAGATTCGAAATAGGTAGGTACCTAGCTAGTTAGTTGCAACACATTTCATATAGGTAGGTAAGTCAAAAATGTTGAAGAAAAAAAAATGGTTGAAAAATTAAATCCAAAGTATTCCTCGTAGTGTACCAACAATACTTGATAATTATGCGAGAGCCCCCGTTTCTAGAAAACAAATGTCGACCCGTCACAAATTGAATGTAAGTCAAGCCATGCGATTGGCTGTTGAAAACCCATTCGCCAATCACAGCTAGATGACGCGCGTTTGACAATTCCTCACAATATTGTTTTCTTTATCAGAGATATTTAAATTATAACGGTCTATAAGTTCGATCTTGCTCTAATTAACGTAAACACGTCGAACATGTAGGCGTAGTATAAGTCAGTAAAAAAATAGACAAAACTAAAAAAAAATAAACTCACCCAAAAGTTACACCTACACCAGTATTTAATGAAAACCAATCAAACAACTTGTTTAAACATAGCAAACATGTTTTACATTGCACCAAATAAAAACTTGTCAAAATCCTTCACGAATAAACTGAACCTGTTAATAGCCGTGAAAGTAATTCGTAAGTAATAAAGTATCGTTTTAATTAGGGTGCCTGCTAATTGGTGCGACTGCGAAGCGGGACTGCCAATTACTGCGAATCCCGGAGTGAAGCCGGGCCGCTGTCACGGCGCTGTATTTACGGACCGAAACAATCCCGTGATCGGGATTAACCTCCCGGGAATTTGCGTGACACTAGCGTGATCGTGTTGCGACGTGTAAAGTGTTCGAGTAGTCGAAAATTGTTTGTTTGTGTATTTATAAGTTTGTAATAGTTAATCTCTGATAGTACTGCCGGTCGATTCTGTTAACATGTAGAAGTGAAGGCTTGGGTGAAGTGATTACGAGGTGAGCTGTCAATCCATATAATCAAGATGGAATGACAGCTCACTTCGTGATCACGTGACATCTGTATTATATGGATTGACAGCTCACCTCGTGATCACTTCACCGGTCACCCAAGCCTTCACTTCGACATGTTTACAGAATCGACCGGCAGATCCGCATACGAAAATGCAAACACTGATAGAAACTTATTTACACTATTGTATGTATATCGTCGACTGTCATTGGGTATTTTTATCCCGGAAAATGCACTATTCCTGCGGTATTGCCCACGGTAACAAGCTAGTATTATATATACAAGTAAAAGTTTATAAGTACCGTACGTTTGGATGTTAAGGACGTTTAGTTTCGGTGATCTCCGAAAGTAAACGTCCGATTTAAAAACTAGCGCTGTGTATTTTTAACCGACTTCAAAAAAAGGAGGAGATTCTCAATTCAGTTGTATGTTTGTTGCCTCATAACTCCGTCATATTTGAACCGTTTTGAAAAATTCTTAGTTCAGTAGTTTGGTTTTTAAATCAAAATAGCTGGAAAAAATGTTATCCAAGTAAACGAAATTGCGTTTTTGCCCGAAATTTTTATAGGTTAAAATAAAAAACTTTTTTACAAAAAATTACAACCGACTTCCAATAAGAAAAACACTACAAACACTACAAAGTAAAAAAAAAAATTGATGTCGGAAGTCGGTGTTATTATTTTTAAATATCATAATATAGTTAGTAGATTTTATGTTCTTTTTTTTTAAGTTGTTTTCATTGTTAGTTATCAATTTATTTAATTTTGTCGTTTGTCCTGGCCAAGATCCAAATAAACATTTTTTCGTCATTTTCTTTAAAAAATACCTCAATCAAAATCAAAAACAATTGCTTCTTCACAACCTTTCTTGACTATTCAAAAGTTTTCGAGATTTAAAGAATCTCGAAATTTGGACGGTCCCTGGGCGAAAAGCCACGAGTATTAGCTAGTCGTGAATAAATTTATGAGGTGTCTTAAGTACGAGGCGATGCGGTAGGTTACCTAATTGGTATTCTGCTTGAACAGGAACGTGACTGTCGACGGCTCTGAATATTGCTAATAAAATTATGTGTGATAGCCACAATCACCTATAGTTGTCTGGACTTCGACCTTGTGAAGAACTTTGAATATCCAGCTTTATGTTTTTATTCTTGGATGGGACCTTATTGTCTCCGTCCCGCTCAAACTAACATGTTTTACAATGGCATGAACTTTTCTTTGTGTAGCGAATTAGCGATCTGTGGCCCTGCTTTGACGTGCTAATGCCATCCAATTCCGATGATTTGAAAGCTCTATTTATAGCTCCGTCTCTCTCTTAGAGCGAAACCATGATCGTTTTAAGACTTCATAATAGGGCGCCTGATATTTCAAGAACCCTACAGTTTGAACTTGAGGCTGCAATAATAATATAATAATAATATCTTATAACCAGAGGTCGGAATTAGGTAGAGTTATTTATGTACTTGCATCGAAATGTTGATATTAATATGGATCTAACCGGGATTTCTAATAGACAATCCCGTGTGGCCAACAATATTTCAACTAAATAATGATATTTTTTCTTTTGTTCTCACAAACTATGTTGTGCGAACTATTAATGTAGAAACATCGCACGTGTGGTGGATTGGAATTTTGCAACTTCGGACATACGATGTCGTTGATGTAAATTTGGCAACGTCGCGCGTGCAGTCGTTTAAATTGTGTAAAAGTAAACAACTTATTTATTATTTAATCACGGGATTTTTCTGCTCTTTAAAATTAATCCCGGGATTTGAGGCATATCCACTTTATTCTTTCGCTGTATGAAATCAGTGTAAGTACATAAATAACTCTACCTAATTCCGACCTCTGCTTATTACTATTTACTTGCTTCTGCCCGCGACTTCGTATGCGCATTTCCCGTAGGAATTTCGTGAAATCCTCTCTTACACTCCCCATGGAACTTACATGCTAAATTTCAGCTTTCTACGACCAGTAGTTTTGGTTGTGCATAACTGTCAGTAACTCAGTCACTCACTCAGTCACTCAGTAACGGAAGAATATATAAATATTAGGATAATGACTATTCTCTTATTTTTCGTGGCGATAAGAGAGAAAAAGGTACAACCTGGTACTTATGCAAGGTTCAAGCCAAGTTTTGAGATGGACTGATGCACCACCAGCGATAAAAAACGTCTCATCGTTTTTTAGAAAAATATGCTTAGATATATTTACATAAATAGTATACCCCAACACTAGGACGAGTGTGAGGTTATGCAAGAAACTTTAGCTAGGAGCAAGATAGATACATTAAGTATAGGTTGATAAAAAACCCGCTTGTTTATAAGGTTTCTAAAGGAGATCGAGTCAACCAAAGTCTGTAAAGAAAATGTTTGCCGACAAAATCCTTTCGTAAAAATATTTAATTTCCTACCCGGCCTCTAAATCAGGTTAAACCAAATAAATGAGTTTTCCCAACGAGTTGCGGTAATTGTTGGACAGCGTGCCTGATGTGCGGCCATCCCGGGGGATTACGATGACGCCGATCGGGGGAGCTTTTTCATCCCCCTCGCCTTTACAATGCTCCGGTATCAAGCTATTTTAATTTTGTGGATAGTGTAATTTCAGTTCCTACGTCAAGCAGGTAATGATCTAGACTTAGCTTATATAGTGGGGTATAAGGTGGGTATTGACCGGAGTAACGGGGCGTAATGTAACATGTTACAAAGCGAGCATTCGTGCAGTCAGTACGTGGAAACGAGGACGAACATAGAAGAAAGAAAGAAAGTATTTAATTGCCACAAAACGACATACCCACCACCCACATACATAATTTTATTCTTCTTAAACTAAACCCTAAACGATACTGTTAGTAGTTCTTAAATTATATCAGTAAAGACACGTTTAAAACTAAATAAGAAAAAAAAATAACAAAAGTATGAGTAGGTATAAAGTAGATGTATGTCGTGGTTGTGGCAAAAGGGCTTCCACTCAGCATAATGCTGTGCCGTAGGGGACCCACAGCACGGCGCTGATTTTCAATGGTCGCCTAGGAAATGACGCACGGAAACCAAGCTCGTTCACCCGCCAACACCGGTCAGTACCCAGCTTTACAGATAACATAGTTAACCCTGTTGACAATCATGTGCTCCTAATTCCTTACCGGACACATTCTTTCTTACATTTTATAAGTATTTTTTTATTTCTAGCCATTAACTAAAAAATCATTTTAAAATTCGAGGTTTTGTTTTTAATCATCGTCACCTTACCAATCACCAAAGCTGTAATCATTTTATTCAAAGTTTGTAATTTTATTCTGTTATCAGGCTATATTAACACTAGATTATATTAGGTACGGTACCGACCACAGCCACTTATTTACTAAATTCCATTAAAAAATCAAACGGAACTGGTCCCTCTCTCGGCGCTAGAACCATTCTGGAAATTATCGGATACCGCGTCTGATGTGTGACACCCCCGTCCCCCCGAGGATTAGGTTCACGTCAACCGGGGAAACTTTTTAATGGCTTAAAGAGGATTGTCGTGCTCTTTTGGTCGGATATAGATTATTTTGTTTTTACTTTACCACAATAATAACATTTATTTATTGAATAGAACCGAATTGAAAACAATTAATTCGACATAGTGTCACCGGAAAATGGCAAACGCCGTGGGATTGTAAAATATCGCGTGAAATTTTAAACTATTTTTTCTGAATAAGACACGAATATATTGGAAACTATTGAATTAGGATGGGATTTATTGTATACAAAATGTTTTTTTCATAATATATCGAGAAATTATAATCTAATGAAGATTTATTGCAATTTTCCGGTGACAGAGACAACGGCAACAAATACATAGTAAAAGAGAAGAATTACAGAACCATAATAATGAGTAAAATTGAAATCTATCAATATTTATTACAATAGAAGTAAATTGGATAGGTATGTAGATATCTCCTGAAAATAAAGTGATTGTTGCTAAAAATACAGGCAACTGAGGTCTTGAATCTTCTTGAAAGATTAAAGGCGGAAGTTTTGGAAGGGATAATAAAGCATTAAATCGTAGACGAAACAAAATTTTGTTTGAATTAGGTTTTGGCAAAGAAGAGGAACGGAGATCTATGGTTTTTGTACCTCCTACTATAATATTTGTTTAAAAAAAGTCTTTATCGTACTTCAGACACTTTGAAATGGCTTTATACAATACCCGGGATCAAAAGGTAAATCGATCGCGGCTAACTTAAACATAAGCCATCGCCTCCACCGATTCAACTTTCCCTATTATTGCTGAACTTCGAAAACTACTAAATTCCGAAACATTGAACGGGAGCACATCAAACAAATGAAATCTCAACTTCGATATGACAGAACTTTGTTTCAACTGAACCTTGTTTCAACTTAACTTTGTTCCAAGAAAACTTTGTTTCAACCTAACTTTGTTTCAACTTAACTTTGTTCTGAAGTTAGCGGGAAAAGTGCAGTAAAGTTCGATATTGGTGGAAAGTTTAGCCAGTTAGTGGAATGGGAGAGGAGTCATAATGAGTTTGATTTTCTGATTGTTTGTTTGGACTTTTTATAGGTTTCTTTTTCCGATGGTTCTGTTAGAACTGCAGAAGGAATCGAAGAGTTTATTTTTTTTAGCTTACTATAAGAACGTCTAGAAAAGCAAACTTTGTTAAAAAAAGTGGCAGAAAAAGCATTCTTATCTATCTATATAAATAAAAATGAATCGCAAAATGTCAGGAGAACGTTCTTGTGAAAAAAAAATTGGAAAAAAATATATACATCCGGGCGAAGCCGGGGCGGGCCACTAGTCATCAGTATTTATAAAATTCTTCAGTTACTGACAGATAACGCACAGTTGAAACTACTGGTTGTAGAAAGTGGAACTTTGGCATGTAGCTTTCTTAAACTTTGTAGGGCTTGCGGGAACGGAAAAAACGGTATTTGCGCGTACGAAATCGCCGGCAGTAGCTAGTTTTAATATTCTTCATTGCCTTCCTCGTGAATGTGGCTTTCATATACAACAAGAATTTTCCGAATCCGACTGGTAGTTCCAGAGATTAGCGCGTTCAAATAAACAATCAAACAAACTCTTCAGCTTCATTATATGTATTATTGTAGTATAGAAGGATTGATAAATGAAGAGGTAAATACTTTCTTAGAGACAAAGCAGCTCGCAGAGTACCATAGGGTACTTTTTTGCTCTGGATAAATACGCAGATCCTGTGGGATACGACAAAGGAGTGTAACCGCGAAAAAGGGCTAGAATCTTGTTCTATACTATATCTATACTAATATTATAAATGCACAAGTTTGGATGTTTGGAAGGATGGATGGATGTTTGGTAATCAATCACGTCAGAACGGCTGACTGGATCTTGATGAAATTTGGCATAGAGGTAGATTATAGTCTGGAATAAGACATATATGATACTTTTTATTCCGGGAGTATATTCACTTGGGATACTTTCCGATATTCACGCGAACGGCGGGCGACAGCTAGTAAGAAAGAAAATGATTTCTCTTCTTCTGTCTAGGGTCATCACTAGTTAGAAAATATATGCCATCCGACTGAGAACCTCCTTTTTTTGAAGTCGCTTTATGATGATGATAGCTAGCGATGCTCATGAAGCTAGGAGTATTCAAACAGAACTACAGCTACAGGTTATAAAGTCAAAGTCAAAGCATTTATTTCAAATAAACCATTAACAGGTACTTTTGAATTGTTAAAGTCAGTCCGTCAAAAACATGAAGCTATTTGCACGTTCGAAAGCGTAGATCTCTACGGAGAAGAACGTGCAATGCGTGTATATACTAACTAGTATCCTCAATAACTCCTTAATCAAATTAAATTGAAAATTCATGTCCACTAACAAGCACAGACAAGTTAATAGAACTAGTTAAACTATCGATGTCTGTCTAATGAACGTACCTCCAGGGTGGTCGGCACTTATGGCTCTGACGTCATACCGGTTCTCTAATGGTACTCGATGGATAGGTGTCAATTTGTTCAAGTCAAGCGCGGCTCGTGTGTGTTTGGTTCTGGAGGCGTTTTTTAATAATTACTGGTGGTATTAGGTTCATAGCGTTACGTGCCGAATACTGAAAAAAAATCCCTTTAAAATAATGTGACAGTCAGAAACTGCGTATGTTAATTAGTTTGTGAATTTGGATACTTTAGGCCTTTTTTTAAAAACTTTTTCACCATACTTATGATTGGTCTAAATACTGATTAACAGGTTCTTGATTAAAAACTTTCTACACAGAATTTAATTTTGAATCGTAATCCCTGTTTAAACTTATCATATGATAAGTTTAAACAGGGGTCTTATGAGCGGTTTCGCACTGTATCCGCTCAGAATCCTTGAAAATACTTTCTGAAGTAGTCATTGAACTATTTGTATGGTAGTTTACGCTCTAGATCCGACTTCCGTCATCTGTGAGTCTCCAATTCGGAAGAAATATTGACGGGCCGAAGTAGTCGTAGTACTGTTTATATGAACGTTTTCGCTTTAGGTACGTCGGATTCAAATCGGACATATCCAAAGATGGCCCCTGAATAGCTTGGATTTCGATTAGAGATCGGATTAGTGCACAAGCAATATCCGAATTCGTTTCGAGTTTTTTAAATCATAGATCAGTATTTTTACGAATTTGAATCGGATGTAGTGCAAAAAGTAATATCCGAATTCGGTCCGAGTTTTTTATAACCGTACTAGCACTTCGCCCGCGACTTCGTCCGCGCGGATTTAGTAGGTACTCCACAAACTTCAACACCCCCTCAAACCCTTTTTAAAGGTAAGTTTTGGAAAATTAAGCACTACGATATCCATTCAACGGTCTCAGGATCAGCCTACTATCCACCCAGTTCACCCCGTTCACCCCGCCAGAGGTTGACTATGTAAACATTGTTAGATCTGTTTCAAATTTCCCACTTTTAGCTTGTTCATTCCAATTTCCACGTAAATTGAAGTAAGCAATAATGTCCTCCCCTGAAAAATTCATCAACCCTTTTCGCCCCTTATATTTGTTATTCTTAATTTTTTATCCAAAACATTAATGCCGTGCATTAAGTTTCTCCCCAGTTAGCTCAAACCGCAACATTTTTCTTACTTAGAGCATCGAAAAATCCAAATATTTGTTATTTTTCTTTTTTTATCCAAAACATTAATGCCGTGTTTCAGCTTCATCGGACTAAGCGTTAAGATTCTCCCCAGTTCGCTCAAACCGTAACATTTTTCTTACTTAGACCATTTTTATGCCCGTCGTAACTTTAAAACGAAAGGTCCGATTTGAGTAATTTGAAGTGTAGTTTACATGTACATTATCAACCTTAATTCTAAACAAACAAACTAACTAATCTTTACTCTTTATAATATTAGTTTAGATAGATTAGATATATAATCCTGATGATGTGTCTGTTTGAGTATTATTCGCAAATTATCGGCATTCGATTGAACTGAGTCTATAAAATAATCATTAAAATGTCTTGCTATCATTTTAGGAATATTAAATTTCATAGAATTGGTTACCTCCCAAGTTGCTTTAGACTTGTTAGTGCTAGTTCCTATAAAATAGCTGTTTTGAGCCCTTTGTGTTAATTTGATCACTTTTTAATATCTCTTTGAGAATTATTTGAAAGCCGCTTTTGTATCACTATTTCGCTTTATTCTGTATTGCTATAATAAAGTTCATAATAAAGATCAAATAAGTTCATTGAACTTTATAGAATTTACTGGTGATTGTGGAATACTGAGCATACAAATGATAAAAGCACTCAATACAATTGCAAAAGAACTTGGCCCAAAGGAAATAAATACTAAAAATATTCTGCTTTTAATTTTCAAGATTAGAATCAAAATTTAGGATTCGTTGAATCTCGTGAGTTTGGAGGAATTACGTTACCCAAAAAATTGGGGCGTTTTTCAATTCTATTAGATTAAAACTCCTTTAATTGTATTAGAAGTTTCAACTACCATTACCGAAGTTAATGCAATTATCAATGTCTTCAGAACTGTTCAAAACATTATGCGCGCGTGGATTTCCTTAGCAGAGTTATTTTAGAAATGTATTTATTATACTCTTCAAAGATCTTATACTTACAATCATCAACAAATATATTTCGAAAAAGATTATTACAGGATTTTATGTTGATAAAAAACTCTATGGCCCATAACTCATTAATAGGTACCAACTCTTAACATCTTACACACGTGATAACTTTTAAACGAAATATCCGATTGAGATGAAACAAAAAGTATTTTACTTCTACATAAATACTCTTGATAACATAATGCTTAATTTCGATAAAGATTAATATTACGATACGTATTTAACGTAGTTTTTTTTCTTTAGACGATTTAATAATTATTTTGAACACAAAATGGGTTATTGTGATTAAACCATGATAGCTAGATATATGTTCTCGCGGACTTTTTTGTAGGTCTTAATGGGATCTTCTAACCCGTAGTACATCATTTTGTTCTTTTGTCAATAGTTTTTGCAGCGCACGCAAAAAAAGGTTTTTGATTTTACACCTTGTGTTACGAAATAGCAATTTTATTACGGATCCCTAATTTTTTTAAAAAAAAAAATATAGCCTATAGCCTTCCTCGATAAATGGACTACCCAACACTGAAAGAATCATTCAAATCGGACCAGTAATTCCAGAGATTAGCGCGTTCAAACAAACAAACAAACAAACAAACAAACTCTTCAGCTTTATAATATTAGTATAGATTTTTACGGATTCGGATCGGATGCAGTGTATACCCGCTTTTTTTTTATAAGTAAATAAGGCAGTTCTTCCTATATTCTAGTGGGACGATATTTAACTTAATAAAACCGAAAGGAGATCAGAGGAGGTCGATATGTCCCATACCAACGATAGACAAAGGGGGGTAAAAATTATTCAACATTCTGTTTATAATCCTGCTACCATGCACAGAGACTTTTAAAAAAGGGTTGAGTTACTGCAACAGTTGTGTAACATTCTGGCTCCATAGTCAACAATCGGTGTTGGTGTCAGCTATATTCTAATTTGTATTTAAGAACATCCGTACTTGCAAGTTTATTCCGACGACTGATCCATTCATTCTGCAATGTCGAATGCAAATTTGATTTGCCCAATCAAAGGATTTGCTAAAAAAGTAAAACTGTATTCATTTGGTGGACCAATTAGGTTCCTAGGTTAACAGGTGGTTTCCGCGAAGGAAACACAAATTAACCAATATTTAAGGAATATTTTGATTGAATAAACGATTATAACCAGTGCAGTGCGCAGATGAGGATAATTTTTTTTTCAATTTTTATTTTTTTTCTGAACTTTAATGGTATACTTTTTATGGGTACTTATAATGTGCGTCTTTTATGGAGCGGAATAAACAGTTTTCTTATTCTTTTTTAATCTTATATAACGTGTGGTTTTTGTCTTTCGGCTGTGATGATCTTTCCATCTTCTAAACGTGTTTTTGATGATAAGTGAAGAGTATGTGAAGTGAAGTGAAGAGTTTAAAGACCTGGGTGGAGATGGTGGAAGAGAAAGAGTAAGAAGCCTAACCTACTGGGGGTTTGGACCCCACAAGAAGAAAAGCAAGACCCAATGCACAGACAGCGGAAACCGCACAGAACAAGGATAATATAATTTCCAATCAATCCCATTGACCCCTAAAACACCTCAGTTTATGGCTATAAAGTACTATAAAACCATACGATTGACTAAACCATTAAATGTGCCGCTTAAGTGTCAATTACAGCTCAAAGCAGCCAAGTCCGTATAGCAATGAATTAAACAGCCATAAACCGATGGTACCCATGGAATATATACCAATTAGTTTGTCTGAAGAGTCGTTAACTTTTTTGTTTCTTTAATGTTATGTAAATTAGATGTTTTGTATTTTATTTGTGTGGTTTTAATGTGTCTACGTCACGATATTTGTACATAATACGAGGTGACTTTGTAATCAATCATTTGGTGTTTTATCGTATCGGAGACGTGCAGAGGAATGAGGGATATAGTTAAGTGTTGAGGATAATTTTGAACACGAGTGTAAATGGCTTTAAGAATGAAGGGTGGCGGCGGATGACCAAAATGGATCATGAATGGATTGTGAAAAAGGGTGATGAATGCTGAAATTGGGGCCAATAGAGATGAATGGAAGAATGGAATTTTTTTTGTAAATGTTTTCGGGACTTTTATTTAAATTCAGGCTCAAATGTTCATATCATCGGTACGACCAAGAATCAGCCGAGTTGCAAATGTCACTCTGAGCCTTGCTCTGTTCTATCTCTTGTTTGATTTTGCGTGTATTTGAAAGGGAAAATCTGTTTTTTCTTACTGCTGGGGCCCTATTATGAAGTCTTAAAACGACCATGATTCCACTCTAAGACAGAGACGGAGCTATACATAGCGAATAGCACTATCCTTTTTACATCATCGGAATTGGATGGCATTAGCACGTCATAGTTCTTTTATGATAAATTGAATTGCTGGACATTAGACAGTTGAATCATTTCTTTGGAACTCGTTGATCTTTGTTCTTTTTGGTCGTATCAATGAATTCAAAATTACTAGATATATGTGGTTCGACTAGAATTCAGCCACGTTGACAGCGTTAGTGTTTGCCTAGCAGAGGTCTCTCAAAGGAGCTGGGCCATTGTTTGGGACGTATAATCTGCCCTTATGCGTCTGTATATTTCTGGTCGTAGGTAACGATTACTGATTATATTATAGCTTCCAACAGTTGCAGTAGTTTAGCTTCATATTTAACGTCAGTTGTTGCGAAGATCTGAAAAAAAGAAACAGATTTAGTTAACCAAAACATATATAATGCAGTTTTATAGATAACGGCTATCGTACATAGGCCCGGTGAATTAATAGTGTAGCACATAAAAACTGAATAAAATTAATTAGAGCCTCGAAATAAACGGGAAGTTAGCCACGGTGGTCGCTCTCCTGTGTTGTGGGAAATTGGTTCAATCCGGTGGGCGTTAAAATATTTAAAGTATGTCATGGTTCTGTACAGTTGTACTGAGTGTAATTTGTGTGTTTTGTTGAGCACTTTGTCGTTTTTGACTGCGGTTGAATGTGATTTTGAATGTTTACAATGAATGTTTATTTTTTACAATGTTTGTACGTGTTTCTGTATGAGTAGATCGATGTTTATTTTCCAAAACTTCATACACCCTTTATGCACAAGTCAAATAAGACTTCATTGGCTTTAAACTCAATTTTAGTATGTTTGGCCAAAAAAAAGATGGTTGGATTGTATGTGGAGTAACATTTAAGAGAAGGGAGTCAGTGATAGCATGACGGGTGATATGACAGAGTTTACATTCTGTTCACCCAAGAGGAAAACGTGTTGCGCCGACCCCAAGTAACATGGGATAAGGGCAGGGAGATGATGAATACTTAAGGACCTACGCGTACCGTACCTATGGGCTCGTATGAGTGTACGAGGTGGCCCCGGAAGAGAATTCGTGGAGGAACTTGTAGGAGTCCAACAGCGAAACAGTGCAGGCTCAGCGTTAAATTTGTATGTATCAATAAAAACTAAACAAACATCGACATTTTAAACAGTGCCAAGTAACAAAGTGCTTAAAAAAATTGATTCCCACGATATTCTTCCCAAACCGTCGAACTCAAATAACTACCATAAAAAATCAGCCGCACTTGTTGTGCACATGAATATAATTTTAATGAGTTTCTTTCGTCTGTATATCACGCGTGCGGATCTCTAAAAGTTAAATAAATTGCCGCTCTTGTGAGGAGTACAAAGCGCCGGGCCTGCTTGTATTTCATTCAGCCCATCGATAGGAATGTTGAGCGGATCGGGTCAGTGTTGCGGCTCGAGGGGAAATATTTTATTTTCTGAAGTAGATTTAGGTAGGTAATATAAAATTAGTTTTTTATTTTCCAGTAAAAAGAAATGATGGAATCACATGTTTATAAAAAATGTGTGCCTACTAATTTATGATTGATGTAATCAAAAAAATGAAGGACGGGAGGTCCGTTTAAAGTTTAGCACAATAGTCTCTCAGAACTATTTTGTTTAAAAAAAGTGTAACTAACCGTTTACACAATTTCAGTAGGTACAGGAATATTATTTTCGGTTTATTTTATAAAACGAGTTATTTCCAAAAAAATACCGTCTCAGTTCAAATTAAAGCAAAATATCCTGAACAACAACGATGCACCGATCCATTAGCTCCACGCGGCGTTCACAACTGGTTGTCGTGGGTGTCTAGGGGTATCGATTGATGATAGAAAAGGACGGCATTATCCCCCCATAAATAAGCCAGAGCGAGACAAAGCAAAAACCTTCCAAGAACAAGATAGCATCGAAGGAAGACAGAGACGTCTTAGGCGCACTCAATAAAAGACCTTTTTTATATTTTTTATAAAGGTTATTTTTCATTTTTTACGACTGTTAAGTGGTTATTTATTCATAACACCTTTGTCGGTTTTTTGTCGCGCTCATTAACTCGAATTAGTTTGAACAGGCGTGCGGCGTTCCCCATAATGACTTTGTAATTATGACTTTTAATATTTGGCCTGTTAAATTTTAATTTTCAACGTCAATTATTTTGTGTGAGATATGGTGCTGAAGAAAAGAGTGATGATGATGATGATTATGGTGCTTCGTACTTTATCTACGGTGTCTTAAGAGATGACCAGCAAATATACGTTCCTTATACCAAGGGTTATCACCAAAATTGTCGACGCCGGACAAAATGTTAAAAACCCCGCACATTTGGGTGAAATTGAATATCATCCCTGGAAACATAAAAAAAACGTCGTTTGGAATTAAAAAAAACAGCCATTACATATTGTTTGCAATGCAAACTACAGCGTCGGCGATTTTGAAACCACGTTTTTAGCTAGTAAACGGCTTACAATTACTAATGAAGTTTTAACTAAGTCTAGTTTCATTTGTTGCTTATCTTTTTAATTTTCAATTAATCGAGTTTCCCTTGACACAAAAAGTGTGCGGGTTTTACCAGGACCACTTTAGAAAACCCCACCCGGACTCTCCCCAGGCGCCCTTCAAACTAGGATAAATCCGGGAAAACCCCAACGGATGGCAACCCTATCTATATCTATTACCTAATGCTTCACAGAGAAAGTTGAATAAAAATTCAAGATTTAAGCCGGGGACAAACTAACGGACATGTCAATCTAACACCCGGAAACCCAAGCGCCACTTATGGCCTCCCTAAAAGTATGTCTGTCGCTGCAATGACCCTTAAAATGAAAGAGAGAGCATGCGGCATAAAACTGTATGTCATCAAACGTGATCAATTTACTGATCACAGGCCATTGCCGCAGTCGGGGCAATTACCTACAACCCGATATCAATTTTAAATTAATTGTTTAAAAACCTGCTTTCATCACGTAGGCCCTCCTCTGTCCAAATTGCTTTAATATTAATTAAAAGGTACAAAAGTAACCTTTAGAGCGCAAGTTAACATTACTCACGTCGGCACCTGCATATTTCGTGTAAATTCCGCAGTAATTAGAGAAGGAATAAATGAAATTAAAGTACAACCGTCATTAAGAGATCCTTGATAAGCAATGATACCATTCTGACTATGTTGTACGAGTTGTAATGCGTTTTACAGGCTCTAAAAATAACCTGTATCGTCTAATTACTTGTTTGGTTTCCAATAAAATAAAAAAAAGTTTATTTCTCACCAGCATAGCAACAAGGATTACAAGTAAGATTACTTAATACTAAGTAGGTATACTTATCTATCTATACTTAATATTATAAAGGGGAAATATTTGTATGTTTGTATGTAACGAGTAAACTTAAAAACTGCTGTACCGATTTGAAAAATTCTTTCAGCAATGGATAGCTACATTATCAGCGAGTAACATAGGATTTGTTTTATACCCGTACTCCCACGGGAACGGGAACTACGCGGGTGAGACTTCGTGACGTCCGCTAGTATCATATACATACATTACACCTCTCAGCACAGAGACTAATTCGTAAAGCTAGTGCAGAATCCTATCGTCAGTTTTGTGACAGTATAGACGAGATGGTGTCTAGTAGCGAGTTATGGAACAAAATGCGATGGGTCAAAGGATATCGTAATAAGAGAATTTGTTTGGATGCAGAGAGGGCTAGTGAATTCTTAAGACAGTTGGCACCAGATTATGTTAGCTCACCATGTCCTGTCTTTAGTTCAATTAACCTACAGTTGGAGGCTCAGATTTTGGAACAGGAACTTACAAATATACTGAAGATGAAGGATACCGCTCCGGGGGAGGACGATATTTCCTATTCGATGGTCTATAATTTTCCCAGCAAAGATTTGATAGTTACTTTATTCAACAAATGTTTGGCTGAAGGTGAGATTCCAAGACAGTGGAGAAATGTTAGAGTAGTACCTGTACCTGAACCGGGGCGCGATCCGAGCAAGATTTCATCTTTGAGACCTATTTCACTTATATCTTGTCTCTGCAAAACCTTACACAACATTATAACGAGACGTCTTGAATGGTTTTTTGAAAGCAAAGGTCTTTTTTCCAAGAACACAGTAGGATTTAGAAGATCTCAATCATGTTTAGACAGTCTTGTACGATTAGTATCGCAAATCCAAATAGGGTACGCTACTAATCAAAAGACTTTAGGACGTTTCGTTGATATAGACAATGCGTACAATAATGTTAATATCTTGAAAGTGGTATCTAAACTCGATGAAATGGGAGTAGGGTCTTCAATATGCAGATATTTATGGGAATACTTAAGAGAGAGACATTTAGCTGTGGCACAAGTAGGGAGTAATGCTTCGATTACAAGATGGACATGTAAGGGATTAGCCCAAGGGGACTCTATGTCTTCAATTTTGTTTAATATAGTAACATGTGAAATTTGCAAGGATGTTATGGGTGTTTATGTATCTCAATACGCGGATGATTTTGTCCTCTATATTTCTGGACAAGACATTAGATTTATAACTACAGCTCTTCAAGAAGCCATAGATAGTTTGTCGAACTTGTTGGAAGCATTGGGTCTAGAATTGTCTCCCACGAAAAGTAAAATTTGTTTATTTTCTAAGGGAAGGTCCCTACAGCAGGTAAACGTCAATACCAACAATGTCTGTTTAGAAAGTGTTCCTGTTGTTAAATATTTAGGACTTTGGCTAGATTCATCTCTGAGATGGCGTAAACAGATAAATGAAGTCTATGAAAAGAGCATGAAATTTTTAAATGTTTTTAAGGCACTAGCGGGTTCGTCATGGGGAGTTCACCCATTACATTTAAGACGACTGTATATTGCAATCAAACGCAGTCGATTGGATTATGCAAGTTTTTTGTTTGATAATAGCGCTAAGACCAACATTTCAAGGTTAGACAAAATTCAAAACCAAGCCATGAGAGTAGTTGGCGGGTTTTTGAAAAGTTGCCCAATCCACGCGATGGAATCGGAGTTATGTTTGCCACCACTGTTTATTCGACGGAAATATTTAGCTGCTAAATTTTGCTTAAAAGCTAAGTCTATTGATGATGGTGAGAACATAATAATGATATCAAAATTAACAACGACGTGCGAGCAGGAATCATATTGGCGTAATAAGAAAAAACCGTTGCTAACTATCGTATACACTGAGATGTCCAATCAAACTTTACATCGTTCTAAAGTTCTGGGATGTTCTCACTGTCGACATGGATGACGAATATAGATATTAAGTCGAGCATAAACGTACAAATTGGAAATATGACAGGACCTAAAAGAGCAAATTCTTCAGTGGCACTTCTAAAAAAATCTGTGAAAACTATTACAAAAAATTATGATGGATTCTGTCAGATTTACAGTGATGGGTCCAAGGACGATAGTAGAACAGGAGCAGCATTTTTTGATCCACAGTGTAACGAGAGCCAGTTTCACATTAAACTGCAAATTATCTGTAATGGCAGCAGAATTGTATGCCATTTCAGAGTGTCTATCGTATTTGATATCGTGCAAATATACAAAACTTGTTATACTTAGTGACTCACGAAGTGCTTTGCAGCATATAGCTCGGTGCACCTCGGGCATACGAGGCCTGCCTGTAGCTTATTCCATATTAGAGTCTTACTTAAAGTTGAGGGAAAGTGGCAAAATTATTAAATTCCAATGGATCCCATCACATGTGGATCTGATAGGAAACGAAATTGTAGATAAATTGGCAAAAACAGGAATCAATGAAGGAACTTATGTCGGTAATGTACCGTTCTTCACGGACATACTAAGCGATGTGAAAATTGCTTGCAATATACTATGGAAAGAGTACTTCGACAAACGATCTGAAGAGGGAATATGGTACAAGACCATTCAATCTGAGCCACCAAAGATTCCTTGGTTTACTGAAGGTCCGCTAAATAGACAATTATTAGTAATAAGCATGCGCCTACGGTCCGGGCACATTCCGTTGAATGCGTTTGATCTTATGAAAGTTACTGACACCCCAAACTGTCTGACTTGCAATATAAGGGAGGACACCTACCACGCTTTAGTGGAGTGTGCTCGGGTTGCTGCAGAACGGAGAGCTGTAGAAAAAGAATACAATTTATGTTTAAGGGATGTAGGTATGTGTAATGTGATCCTATCAAAACCTACATCCAAATTAGCTATTAAGTTATATTATTTGATTCTTAAATTAATTAAGATCATAGTAATTAATCACTTAATTGTATATTTTTTGTAAAACTACGAGGCTGGCATAATCGCATCGCAATTACAGCCTTTTTTCAAATAAAGATTAAAAAAAAAAAAAAAAACCTCTACAGTAATAATCCAGCAGCATTACTGGTGGTAAAAAGAGGTTTACTTAAGGTATTGACTCTATCTTCTAAACTAGGCTAGGCCTATATCTCAGAAGATATCACTCAGGTGACAATTTCATTATTTTATAACCTAAAATAAAAACATTGTAGGTATGCTCTATTTAACATTTTATTAATACCTAAAGAATGTAAGTAGGTAGTGAATAAAAAAAATGTATATGTATAAAATGTGTGTGTGTGTGTGTTTATGGGTAAGTTTAATTAATATGTTTGTTAAAACAAAAGATTTTCGGTATTGAGGTAGTCTAATTGTAATAACCATCTTTTCACTGAGATGGTTATTACAATAAAACCTTCCTTTGTTTTCAATAGAAAAAATAAATATACTAATAAGGCAAGGCTGTATCTTATTTTGACTTTACTACCTTTGAGAATGGTTCTGTATGGGGTCGGACGTAAAAGAATAATACCATACCATCAGTTCTCGTTGGTGTCGTAAGAGGCGACTAAGGGACTTACCAGAGAATGGGCAGCAGCATTCTCTGTGCATTGCAACAGCTACATTGCGATCGCCAACCCACCTGCCAAGCGTGGCGATTATGGTAACGCCCCCTCCCCCTATGAGTCCTATGTCCAGCAGTGGACGTCTTTCGGCTGATATGATGATGATGATGATGACTTTTGAGGAAATCCATAAAATACCTATTGAAAACATCTCACAGAAAAAGCCAGTTACGTGTTCGGTGCTGAGGATAATCGAATCGACATTTGACTTCAGAGTCGAGCGCGTGGCTAAGTAATAACAGCCTTACGGGTCGATCAATGCTTGCTGAGGACGGTCCGTGGATGGGTGACCATCCATAATATACCAAGTCTCCTCCGTGCAAAAACACCGACTTCCGAAATTAAAATTATTTTGTACGTGTAGTGTTTTTGTTATTTGGAAGCCAGTTGTTCTGGCTCCTGACTATCTGTAATAACGACTGCCAAAGATCTACAAATGACAGCCGGAACCTACGGCTTAAGGTCACAGCAGACATATCAACTCGGAAAGGGAACCTATCGCCTTTTTCTTCGTATTGCCCCGAGCCGATGCGATTACGTTACGTTTCCGATTAGTGTGCGTTGCAGTAGGGAGTTTCATACAAAGAATACTGCACGGCTCGAGTTGATATGGTAACGGTCCCTTTCCGAGTTGATATGTGTGAACCTTTAACCTGCTTTCCGAGGCACGGAGTGTCCGGCCATGTGACGGATGGTCGTTATCCACGTATCGACTTAATTAAGCAAGCGGTGCTTCCACCGAAATAAGCGGTCTCAACTTATAAGTGGAGTGGAACTCTCTGCCTGCGTCTGTGTTTCCGAACGCATACAACCCTAATCTCTTCAAAATTAGAGTGAACAGGCTTCTTCTGGGTAAGCTCGCTCCATCGTCGACTTTGTCTCTGGTATCTATGACCTAGACTAGAGTCAAGAGCAAACCCATATCAAATTAAAAAAATAAATAAAGGATTATGACGTCTAAATCTGTACATAAGAATAGGGCTCTTATCACCTTTTTTTCTTATTTTGATACTCGTTTATTTATTCTTGGGTACTTAATAAAAAAGTATTGTATTTAAAATGTATCTGAAACACAATAACAAAGCTATTGTATCCATTATCTTGTCTCAGGTCATTCGCGTCGCTTCCTACACTGCAACGCATACTAATATTCTTCCTGATACATTGTTTGTATCGCATTAATTGCATTATTTTACTTACAAGACATTTCCTCAACTCATGCATTTATTAATTAATCATAAAACTGACTTAGGTACTACCTATTTTAATTAAATTAATCTGTGTAAAGCGAGCTACCTTAGAAGGAAATGCAGTGAGATTTATAAAACCTGTGAATTATTGTTTGAATGACTTAGTTCAACGGTCAATTAATATTAGCTTAACCTATGAAAGTGCCGTTCACTAAGCTACTATGGAAATAACTATGAAAACTTCGGTTTGACATTATGAGAACTTGTCCCACCGCCGACGAGGAAGCGATTACCTATCGACTATTTTCTCGCTAAGGAAACAGACATAAAATATAGATCCCGTGTGAGTAAAAGAGAAATACATTTATGGTCGATAGTTGGCTGTTCACACTGCCGGCAAGAACTCTCTTACTACTAGTTTGTCGCAGCGACAAGAGGTATCGAAAATAATACTCGCTCAGCGGTACTCGCTCAGCGATGTTCGCTTGGCGGTCAGATTTCACGCCGAAAGACCAATCAGCGGTAATGTCTACTTATAGTGCGGATCTGAGTGCTATCTACTATATTAGGTATTATGCATTCAGCGCGTGCAGATTTGCGTAATGTATTCTCTCGGCCGGCCGGAGCGGTGCGAGTAATCGCACAAGAGCATGCACTCGCTTATAGCCGAGCGACAAAACCATCGAAACTTCAACTCGTATTTAGATTCTAGCTTTACTCGCTTCTCGCTGATCGTTGGATGTGACACAAATGTCTTAACATTATATTTAAGCAAAGTCATTAAGTTTTCGAAATGAATTAAGAATTTATTTGTTTGTGTGCGTTTTGTTTTTTCTATATAATTCAGACCGATGTTATCGTAGTTCAAAGTGGCCCGAAGAAACAACAGCAATTCCATAGGTACAGACCTAATAGTATCGTCCTTATTCCTAAATTATTTTTCTCGCGGCTTCCATTCCGTATCCTACAGGAACCAATCATTTGTTTGGGAATTAGAAACCCAAAGTAGAGAGAATGCTCGTATCAATGCATCTTATCGGCTTTCTAACAGTGAAACGATTTTAAAATCGGATAAGTACTTCCACGGATTACCTTTCACAAAAATCAACAAACAAACATATATTTCAACTCTTAGTTTTGTTGGGGGTTTTTGGCGGGATTTTGTCGAATGAAGTTTAGCTGTTTTAATTATTCGTAAATTGATTCCTAGTGGATTTTGTGATGAAAATTGGTGTAGTTTTGTGTCTCAAGTGTCCACGCACCTGGAAAATATGAGGATTAATTGAAACAGGCGCGATCTCGGTTAAGTGGCGCTGAGAATTTTCTTGTAGTATTAACTACCTCACTCGAAACTTGCCGAGAAGGCCGAATCGATATATATGTTACCAGATACTCCAAAAACCATTTGAATGTGTTACATCCGCATTCTAATGAAAAACACAAGACATTAAGGACGTAAGACTAGGCAATATGGTCAAAAGACTATAGCCTTCGGGGTAAATAAAAAAATAAAAAACTTGTGTTGTTCATTTCGAAATTCTAAATTCGAAATATATTTACTTGTTACACATAGGTAGGTACAATGTTGGACATTGGTGGTGTTATTTATAATGAAGTGCTTCATTATGTGCTGCCTTGCTGGGCATACAAATATTGTTTTGTACAAAGTATAGGTAATATTGTGTGTGCAAAGTAAACGTGTAAGACTAAGTAAACTATGAACAAAAGACAGATCTTAACAAATACAATAATAATTCAAAAAAAATACAAAACAAAACTTATTTTTGGAGTTGCTAAAAGAGCTGGAAGCAAATTCATCTGCTGCAGTTGCAACTACTAATTCTTAATCAACTAAACAGCAATCGGTAGTCCGCCAAAGTTGACTGGCAGGTCGTATAACTGCGGAAACAAATTATCGTAAAAAGGTGCTTACAATAAATCTGCACTCGCTAATGAGTAAAGTCTATCCCCAAAGGCGCATCTCTGGCATGCCAAGATAATAAAGACGAGCCTTTACTCTTAAATTAATTACAGGATGCAGCATCTTCCTGTAAAGATAATTAACAACATCCGGGCATAGCGTGCAGATTATGGCTATATTTCTCAGCAGAGAACTTCATTAGTGATACCTATATTCAAGTTAATTTAAAGATGGGTGCGAAAATCACATAAGTATTCCAACTAAACTTGCCAGGGTTGCGGAATTTGTTCGAAAGAGTCACCACGGCCCAAGAACGCAAAGGGCTTTAGAAGGAACACGAATGGGTTTTAGTCAGTAAGAGTCTGACACGCCCTTCCGCTCCACCCAGAGCGGAAGAAGTCATTTGATGATTCCCCATCCTTAAAAAAAAACAACTAAATTAAAATTTAACAGTGGTAAAACTGTTTGTTCATTGGTTGTCTCTGGAGGTATCTACCTTCTTACTGATCCGATTAACAAAAATTCGTTCACTGATGAAAGGTATACTTTCGTTGAGAAACATGGGCTACTTCTTACCCTGAAAATGCATGCTTCCTGTACATTGATATTTAAAAAATGTAACATTTTATCCACTGAATGACTTTTTTTTTTGCGGTATCCCCGAGCCAGCAGGATGGCCATGACCCTTTGGGACGCGTTGGGCTGGCGGGTTGGTCGCCCCTTCAGAGTTCAGGCTCACACGGGGGCCCCATAAAGGGTCATGGACTGCACGATCCCCGTATGGAGCCTCCGGCAGGAGGCGTTTGGACCCCCTAGATCGGGCAGGAGCCGCTTGAAGGCAGCTCCGGCCCGCTCCAGTCTGGGAGCCAAACGTCGGAAGTGCTCCTCGAAGTTCCACCGGCTGTCGCGAACGAGCCCCAGGTACCTGATCGTCGACCCGACGCCGATGTGAACCCCTCCTACCGTTACTTGGGATCCTGCTGGTGGCCTGTTCCGATAACCATGAAAGCACATGGCCTCAGACTTGTGTAGGGCCACTTCGATACCCAGTTGCCGGATCCTTCCAGCGACTATCGCGACCCCGCGTGTCATTAAGTCATCCACTGAATGACTTACACTGAAAATCATACGTTTCTTAATCAGCGCACTTTGTTTTTGTGGGTTGTCTCTACAACCCACGGGAGTAAAGCCATGGGGAAAAGCTATATAGTCATTGTTTCAAAAAGTCTTGGACCAATTAAAAACGTGTCATAAAACTACGCGGGACACGTGTTTAAAATAAAGAGCGTAACCGAATCCAATCATGCGCAGTGATGAAATGGATTCTAGACGCGATAAGACGTCTTGATTTCATGCTGTTCAACACTGTTCACGACAAATCGTAAACTTTGATTTGTATAAAAATAACAAGTTGGACTTGAACACGAAGGGTTCCTTACCAAAAGCCGAAAAAAATCTATTCCTTTTATTTTTATTATTTTTGTTATAGTGGCAACAGAAATACGTCATCTGTGAAAATTTCAACTGTGTAGCTATCATGGTTCATGAGATACAGCTTGGTGACAGACAGACAGACGGACAGTGGAGTCTTAGTAATAGGGTCCCGTTTTTATCCTTTGGCTACGAAACCCTAAAAATAGCAAACGATTTTGCTGATGACGTAGATTAAGATTACTAAGCTACTAACTGAGAATGGAATGACGTCACACCTGTTGTTAGTAGACCATTGAAAAATTTGCTGATTAATGGAACACAATGGAAACGAAAGGTATCGAGTAAAACAATAATTTAGGTAGAAGTATGAAAATGTCAGCATTGGAGACGGGGCCCGCTAGGGCCAGAGCCTGCCAGGGTTGCGGAATTTGTTCGAAAGAGTCACCGAGGCCCTGGAACGCAAGGGCTTTAGAAGGAACACGGATGGGTTTTAGTCAGTAAGAGTCTGACACGCCCTTCCGCTCCACCCAGAGCGGAAGAAGTCATTTGATGATTTCCCATCCATAAAAAAAGGAAGATACTAGTCGAAACGACAGCGGTCTCAGAGGAGGATCACACAAATAATGCTACTATTTGACAAATTCATCGCGTAGTGAAGGACTGCTGATATAAGCTAATAAACATTTCAGTTCTAAAGCATGAGGGGCTCCTGACTTTTCAGGAGCCCCTCATGCTTTAGAACTGAAATGTTTAAAGTGACACGACAAGGTACAGACGCCACATCAAGCTACCCGAAACTGAAAAATTTTGCCAATCGACCTTGAACCTTATGCTTTAGCAAATAAAGTTGAAACACTATTAAAGACTTTTTATAGACATGTAGCTTGATTTGCTGGCGTCTATACTATCAATCAACACTCCGTAAATGCTCGATACTCCTAAAGTTCATTAAATACTTTCTACGAACAAAAACGCACACACGCCACTTTACAAAAACTATGTGAAGAACAGTTAAAACATAGCAGAAAACCATTAAAAGCTACAATGTAGGAGTCATCCACGTTTACCACGCTTGAGTAACGTGCTATAGTTAATTTTCACTTTACGCCGTGACCAAAATATTCCCATCATGCTTGTTATTTTTACGACTTTCTTTTATAGACAAAACACGTACATTTTACACGTTTCACGCGATAATTGACAATTATGATTTTAATCTCGCTATGTGGTCTTCAATGTATTATGAGTTGGCGGTCTGCCAGGCGTGTGGCTAGGAGCAGTATGGTTTTTTTTTTACAATTTATCAGATGTGTTGGATTACTCTCCACTGAAGGTTAGCTGTAATGCAGTTGACGATGGTCATCATCATCATTTTAGCCGAAACATTTCCACTGGTGGATATATGTAGGTCTCTCTCAAGTGTCGCTACAACGATCGGACCTTTGCCTCTTGGATCCAGCACCCTCGGCCCGCACCTATCATCGCTCTACCCTCCATCATTGTGTCTTCTGGTACGCGGTCGCCATTCCTAAACCTTTGGGCCCCACCGACAATCCCTACTGCGAGCAATCTGCCCGGCATCCCACCCACTTCGTCCCGTTCAATAGATCTTTGATTTCTTTGAGATTAAAGCTATGTCCTCGATTTTATAAGTCAAGCAAATCCTTGCTATAAAAGATGCATGCCTTTGGCCGGTTGCCATGGCCTACTGCTATGTGTCCATAAATTGGCATGAAAAGACGAGAAGGAGCGTTAGTCGTCGGGCTGCGAGATGAGTAGTTAACGTTGTTAATATCACGGGTAGAATCTGGATGAGGTTCCACAGGAGCTTGGAGATTGGCACGAGAAGAGAGGCCGTTGCCTTATGACCTTTGTAAGCAAAGTGGGGCCTGGGGAATGTTGAATTCATCACTGGTTGATACCATGAAAAATATCCGACTCTTTGTAACGCGTTGGTCTTTGATAAGTTTGGTACTAAGAAATAATGTACTTAGGTCCAATAAGTACCATCAATGGTAATAAATGATATAAGGGTCAGAAAATTATGGTACGTACGAAATAAGTATTAAATTATCTAACGTCAAATAGCAACTAGAGTTTCACTCGATAAGAAGGCAAAAAAATACCCAAATTAAAACTGAAGTGTGACCTTAAGGAAAAAAAGCGTCATAAGTATTCTCTTTTATTTAAAAAAGGAAAGTAGAGCCTCAGGGTAAATTATACCGGCCTTTGAGAGAATCGTGTCCTCGGAAATCTTGTGAGAGAACAAAAAGAGGATTCCTTTGAGGTCTTGCAATTTTAAAACCCCACTTTAAATTGAAATGAGCTCAGGGTGCTTCTTCTTAATTAGAATACATGTAGGTACAAAACATTCAATCGATTAAGGAAGAACGCAGGGTGTGAATTCAATCTATGTCAAAGATAGAACAAAACGCAAGTCATAATTATCTTTACTTACTCACTACTGTGCCTGATTTATAGATCTTTTTTGTATGAATCCACCACGAACAATATTTATACAGACATGTACTTAACTAGTTTTTTTTGGAACAAGCCCGGTGCATTATTCCCAGCCATTGTGGCCTGAGAGCCAGAATTAAAAGTCAAGACCATCAGAAAAGCGCAGAGTCTGAATGAAGCTGAACGTGTCCCTGAGATACGAAGCAAGCGTCTTGAATCACGCAATAAAATTGTAGAGGTATTATCTCGTACATGTAGTTACTGTATCTACTGTATAATAACCGGTTATTAAAATCACCATTTTTAATTAAATGCAAATTTCAATAGTTAGTTTAGATAATTGTTTTCATTTTTCTTCCAACTTTCGCCATGAGCCACAAACCACAACACCCGGACCTGGCGGTTTAGATAACTTAGCATTTATTTTCTTCTATTTCCGTATTTCAGAGCAATCTCACTTCAATTCGTACCGTATTTCGATTCACTTGATTTATCTTCATCTAAAAGGGCTAATTATTTTAATGGCCGACTTGAAATTGAAATATAATGTCAGTCGTGATATCTCAACATTCTCAACTTCCGAGGCGTACGATAGGTTCTCGATTTATTATCACTTTTGAATCATGAACACGCTCTGCTCCCTTAATTAAATCTTTAAAAGTGGATGTGGCTTGCACAACAACCAACCAGTAGCATTGGGAATGGCACAAGCAAAAGGAGTGTTATGGCCAGCAGTGGTTAAAGTCGGATGCTGTGGATGATAATGGCAATAAGAACGTTGGATTAAATGTTTCTTATTTCACGAGGCTTAGATTTTTTATGTAAAGGTCTAGTAAACAAGTCCAACGATGGATAGGTCAAAAATCTAACTGTTTGAAGTTGCAGCTTGAAAGCTTGCTTCAGTACCTTTAAAAGAGAGATCAGGTCAAGCAGAACTATAGCCATAAAGGGTTGTTTTCGCCTAGTCTCTGAAGGTCACCTACTTGACTGCTAGGGTGACCTTTTTATAGTCGAGGGAACTTGCTTTTTTTTCTCCGAAACACTAAAATGAACAAATTAATTGTACTATCAACATTTTTTTCCCCTTAGCCTATTATGTGCCACTAATGGGCAAAGGCCTCTCCCATATCCTTCCAGACATTCTTTTCTTGCGCCACCTACAACCAGCCTTCGCGGTGTGCATCCAAATCATCTCGCCACCGCTTTCTGGGCCGGCCTCGGCGACGCCGTCCATCCTCTGACACCATAGATATAATAATCCATTGCGTGGAGACTTTTGCCCAGCGGTCACTATGCATGCGGCTGGTGTGACCCGCCCAAGTCCCATTCCAGCCTGGCAGATTTTTTGCCCACGTCAATGATACCTGTTTTGGAGCGCAGCATGGTGTTCCGTATTCTATCAATTCTTTTTAAACCAAAAATACTGCGCTCCATTGCCCTTTGACAAATAAAAATGCAAACACTTAATAAAACGATCATGTGAGACAATGACGTTCCTAAACAACAGCGATGATGACACGCCACTTTTTTATCAAGTGTTATTGCTGCTTGATGATGTCATCACGAACAAACAACACATTAAAGATAATACTTTATAGTGTCTTGTACACAGTGGCATTGGTAAGGACTGTTTCTTTTAGGCTTGTATTACTACAGTGACAAAACGAGACACGATTATGGATGTAGATATGTCACCGGATAATCTCTCAAGTTATATTATAATCTTACGGAGTTTGCTATTTTCCGGTCATAGATATACTCGTAAACTCGTATAGCGAAAGGAGTATGTTTTGTGTATTGTACCTACGAGACTGTAAAACGGTTTCAGCAAGTTTATTGAATTTATTTATTTATTAACACTTTACGCACACGAATGTACAGGCGGACTTAATGCCATAGGTATTCTCTACCAGTCAACCTTTGAATGGAGCAAATGGTGGCAGGTGCAACATGGTGAATAAAAAGCGATTGATATTGAAGGATTGCTAATTTAGTATTCTATTTCTATTCTATTTACTATGCTATATAGTTAATGGTAACTGCTAAAACTAAACTAAAAGAAAATCTCGTACCCATCACAGTGACCCGGTGGGCGAGTTGCTGTGTGTGAGTACATTTATTTAAACTACATGCATGCGTACAATGGCGGACTAAATGCCTGAGGCAACAAGTTGGTGAAGAGATAACATGGCAGGTGCAGATTTCCCTGAAGATTTATTTATATTTTTGAAACCGGTATCCAGCTGGCAAAGGTTTTTCCATAGCATTCCACTATTCCGTGTGAAAATTAGAAAAGAAACAAAGTTGGGAACAAAAATATCGAGGTAACATACCTCAGCAAAATATTTTCCGTCACAAGACTGGGACGGTACATTATCACCCACACTTGTGACGTCTCGTGTATCTTCCCACAAGAAACTAACGTCACAATTCCACAATATGAAATATACTTGCGTAACAGCGACATCGATAATATCTGCCCACGTCAATGTATTAAGCCGTAAGCCGTGACGTCAACTTATTGATTACGTCAGACCCACCCCGACAATCAACGCGAGGGTAGGACGATAAAATGTTAATTGGAAATCGTAGCTTCATAATTGAGTGGCTTTTGTTTTCAATTTAATTTTTCATTGTTCTACAGGTTGGCAGAAAATTGTTTCTCATCCCGTGAAATGCGTTTTTCGAGTGCGAATTGTTTGCTGTGCTGTGTGTGTTGCAATTGTGGAAATATTTGTATAAGTTGCATTAGTAATAAAATAACCCTTCTGAAAAATGACGATGCGTACGTTTCTTATTTTTCCTGAAATATAATATATACATTCAACGTGAAAACGGCCGAAATAAATTTAAGCAAACAAAGAAATATCAGCAAAGTTTTCCGACATGAAACGCGCGAAAGGCATCAATGTTATAGGTCAAATACTCGTTGGACGCTAACCTGTTAACAAATATATTTACACTCTACATCCAAAACATATTTATTTGCACCAAACAAAGTGTTCCATAGTAGCGGCATCCGAAGTGAAACCGCACCGCTTTCTACTGCCATGCCGGCGCGGGCGCACGATTCGCGCGCCGCATTTCTATTAATCATGACGTCAACGTCACGACAGACGCGAGACGTTGCGCGCACGCCACCACAAGTCACGTGTGTGTGGCAATTGCAATTTTAAAGGCTTACTTCACACGTTTAGTGAAAGAATTGAAAGAAAGTGGAAGTTGATGGGATTCATTCGTTAATTGCTTCAAAGTCCCTTCACCGATACTGGGTTCTCTTACAGAAGTTCTTGAAACCTATCATCGGAAGATCAATGCTTGATTTCTCTTAAGAAGTTTTGGCTTCCACAAAGTCAATACTGTCATGATAATTAGTAGGTTTCATGGCAAATATTTCAAGGAACCTTTTGGTAGGTACCGAAAGCAGCGTTAGAAGATCCTAAGGTGGATCGAAGACCTGGTGAAGGCAATCGGGAATCCGCTGGATGCGAGACACACACGACCGGTCAATGTGGCGACACTTGATACAGGCATATGTCCAGCAGTCGACGTCTTTCGGCTAAAATGATGGGTAAGTACTTAATATAACATGGATCGATACTATTGATATATAATCAGGGGTTCCAAAACCTGAGCGCAAGCCATAGGGAGGAACATCATTTCATACCTCGCGTAGGAAATCCTTTAATTGATCTGAAAAACAGCTGCTGCGTTCTTTGTAGACAGGTAAAGTTTTAATTAATATCGTGAACTATTAAAATACTTAGAACTGAGGCGAGCCTTGACCGAGTGGCATTAAATAAAATCAATACATGGCAATAAAAGCGTGGGATACTCAGCCACATGCTCATGCTTATTAATTTATGAATACTTTCAGGAAACTAGCTGTTGGCTTCATTATAGAGAAACGTTTGTCATAATCAATTTTTCCTATTTTGTCTCTGGCTTGATATGGAGGGAAGTGGAAATTATGTTTTTCTTACTGCCGCTGTTATTTTTTAGGTAATTTCGTTGTGGACGTTGTGGTATCCAGGACAGATTAAATTTTTCTTCGGGAATTGTCGAGTTCCATTGCCGCGGGCGTTTTGCTGGTGGCCGTAGGGTTCCCAACCATACTGTAAAAATAGTTTTATACTTTTTTTCGCTCGTTAATACTTTTTACTTATCTATAAACTAGTAAACAAAATACTGTTTTTATGACTGCTGGTATTCCTGCCACTTCAGCCTTCACAGAAACAGTTTTCCGTAATGATTGCAAAGTGGCGGGATGACAGAAATAGAGCTTGCATTGATTTAATTAAAAATAAGCTGCTCATTTATTTTAATATAAATTGTTAAATTGTGTAAGAGGCTCCAAAAAAATAATTTCAAAATTTAGACTGTTTACTTTTCTAAAATACTGTCCATTTTAGTTCTTCGATCATGATATACTTTATTTCTCGTACAAAAAGTTGGGAACCCTAGGTGAACGCTAATGATGATTCCTGCTTTCAGGAGGGAATAGAGTAGCGAGAATGTCCGAAAAATAAGTTTTTCAAGAACAAGGCTATCTTCACAGGGTTAGCGTAGTTGACTGGAGACGAGTGGTATTAATTATGATGGGCCAGCGTTTACAGCGTCTTTTTGTAAAAATTACGTAGAAGATGGTGGAACGAGTTTTACAAAACACTGGTATCCGTGTATAGCCTTGGACCAAAATAGATAAATTTCAAGTAAGGACTCTTTTGAAGGAAAAACATAATTTTGGTTCCAAAGCCGAATGCTTGAATAGCGGACCATTGCAGCTAAGAAATGCAATTTACATGCCAATTATTTCTATTCGATTTGCACAATTAAATGTTAGTAGGTTTCTATCAATATTCATGGCATTATATTTACAACTAAGAAAAATACTAGTTCCAATACGAGTTAAAAGCTATAGTTTCTTCAACAATATTTTTGTTTATGTATTTTTTATGTATGAATTACACAATACGGGGTCTGGTTTCTAGCCAAAAGCTATAAATAAATGGAATAGACGAAGAATGCGGATGGACGGCAGTTATGATCGCCATACGTAATCGGTCAATCAATATTGGATTTACGAAACGAACCGAGAAAAATAGGAAGTGGAAACGATTCGTATTGTTCTGTTTGATGAGCTTTTTTTTTTGTTGAGTTTTACAAGATTTATTTGCGTTTTATTTACATAACTACAAATTATTTGAAGGTATTGCTAAAATGTCTAGAGGTGGCTCAAATAAATTGGGATATGCACAAGATTATGATGATGATAATTCTAATATTATTTTTATTCATTTAACAATATACTAAACAAAAATCATCCAAACATTACCAAATCTAGGTATTACTATGCTGCATTATCTAACGGTGCAGTATCTAAAACTTCTAATCGACTGTCAATAAAATTGTATATTTTGAGTCACCAATTCCGATTATAGCATTTTCCCATACCACTTTGATTAACAAAAACATAGTACCAAAGTTATGAGAGAGAAGATTTGATATTTTCCCAAGCTCCAAATGTGAAACAGACCACACAAACCGCGACATGATTGATCGAGCGTGTAGTAAATCTGACACGACCCTACAAGCCGCGCGGTTGTCGCGCGTCCCGGCGAGGCGCGGTAAATCAATGCGTTTACCAATGCAAATCACGACGTAATTAATTAATTAACGTACCTATTTACTATTTATAGTCATGGGAGGTGATGTAGAAATGATCCTGACTATGCTATTATAAATGATTGTCTGGTTGTTTGTGAGTTTCTTTGTCGAACAGGTTTTTTGATAGCTGTAAAGCAACCTACCCGAGAATAAATAAAGATTTCTGTAAATGTCTAAGCATTTTCAAAAGCTTTTCATGGTTGTTTTGAAGGCACAAATGCAACTGTTGCATCAGTCTCTCTCAAATAATCAGAGAGACTGATTCACAGCATCAATAAACAAGTTACGAACTTATGTCCTAATATGAATGGAAAAAAAAGAAGATAAATTCTGCTATCAATATTTCTTCTATAAATTCTTTAGCTATATTGTAAGAATAACATAATCTAATATTACGAGGAAAGCTACAGTCTACATAAACAAGTTATTTTGACAAAAAAAAACTTTTTACAAAAAAATATTTCACTTTTTAGTGTATCACATGTGCTTACCCCTTCACAGCGTACCGGCGTGATGTTATGTTATGAACTGGTGTTAACAATAGACAGACATGATATTTCAGCAATCCCAGTCCAGTTGCTATCATTTATTAAGGAGTTCCGTTGCCTATCTCCGAAGTTCTTCATCAGATCTTCACCATATTGAAATGGGATCACTCCGAGAAAGTACTTACTCTTCCAAAAACTACCCAAATCGCTTTTAAGTGTGCCTATAAAATTTGAAGGGTTCTCTCTATTTCTCCAGGATCCCATCATCAGATCCTGACATGATGATCATAGGACCACCTGGGAAGTATACCCTTTCAAACAAAAAATCCAAATCGGTCATCTTCGAGTAATCGGGGAACATACATTAAAAAAAAAAGGTTCCGACGAATTGAGAACCTCCTCCTTTTTTTGAAGTCGGTTAAAAAGGCGCCATGGTCGCGAGTCGCGGCAAGACGCGATAAATCTCACTGTTTACCAATCAATGAGCAAGCGGCCTTATTACCAATGCTAATGTGGCCACTTCTTAATTAATTAGCTTGAGTGTGTAATGACTATAATGACTGTAGTCGTCTAGACAGAATAATTAGTTTCCGTGTTAAATTGCTAATATTATTTGAATTTTACGAGATTTCAAATATTTTGGCTTCATCTACCTGCATTATTAACCTGCTAAATATTTTCACGTAAAATTATCCCTCACAGATCAGTAGGACTCGCCGCCCGAGGCATATCCTCGTCGAACCCGATGACCCCATCACCCAGATTCAAGAGAGCCGTAGGGAAACCAGCACTCTTCGTAAACACACACGACACAGACCGCGTTCCGTTTTCCGGCCCCGCCGCCGGGGCCCGTCGCGACGTCCCAGTAATAACCCTCCCCGACCTTTGATTACCGAGCCAGCCCGCGTCGCTGAGCCAGTAGTTTTAAATTCCCCAAATAATGTTACGACCCAGCCTGTCCCTTGCTGTTCCTCCCAAATGACGCCGCTAGCCGAGGTCCTTATCCCACAGGGGATGCCCTAGCGAGCGGTCATTTAGTTTTAGTTTTATTTTAGTTTGTAAGCCCTGGCTGGGGGCCTTAGAGTCATTTAAGGCCACCACAGGATAGTCCGGTTAAGCAGTAACCAGCCTTAGTGTGCTGAACTGCGAGTGGTCATCGTCAAAAAAAAAAAAA
>NDFZ01005478.1:155839-174069 GCA_002192655.3 Mamestra configurata | reverse complement strand
AAAAAAAAAAAAAAAAAAAAACGTAAAATTAAGATAGAACAACAGTTGTGAACGAAAAAAAGGTATATTATGTTAAATGATTCTTGTACAAAAAAACAAATCAGGTGGCAATAATAATAACAATCCGGCTTAATATGGCTTTGTCCGGGGAAAGGCCACCCTTGCCCAGACAAAGCCATATTAAGCCGGAAAAGCCAAACATTCAGGCGTACCTATAAACTGCAGACAGCTGTTGAGCCAAGTGTGTACCAAACAGTTTGTACCAAGTTGACAGCGGCCAGTAAATGAGTACATGCTACGGTAAATGTGATTAATTGAAAAAATATTAATAATTACCTAACATTATTAATTATTTTTAGCAGTTCATCACTTTTACCAGTTATTATTAATAATTCACTACTCTCGTCGGTAAGAGTAATAAAATAATATAAAACTCGAAGTTATTTGTCCAGTATTGGGCCTTGGGGTACCCCGACTCGGACAGGTTAGGTTAGAAGGGGATGGCGGGGTCTTCATGGTTATTTTTTTTAATCACCTAGAAATAGGAGCCCCGTCAAGGCCTGGGCTACGTCAACTACGACCACGTTGAGTGGCACGGGGGGGGGGGGTTCTGTCCTTCCCCCCAAAAATCAGGTTTATGATGTCTTGGTATGGTTTTCATAATAAGTAAATCTTCCATTTTCAGAAAGTTTGCGTTTTTTTCCGATAATTTACGGTAAGTGTAATCAATTGAAAATTAGTAATTATTACCGAACATTATTAATAATTTATCTATGATTATTAATAATGTTCGGTGAAGTGATTAATTTCTTACTTTTACCTCGACTTTCGGTAATTATTAATAGTTTTCAATTAATCACACTTACCGTAACATACATATTATACTTATACAGAAAGTAAGGTCTACACTCCTTTTCGTATTTAACAAAACGTACCTACAACCTTCCTAAGTACCTACAAACATTACATGAAAAGGTTCAGACCACACAAACGTGATTGATCGTCGCGGGTGTTATGACAGAACGCGGCGCGGCGGCGCGGTTGTCGCGAGTCGCGGCGAGGCGCGGTAAATCACTCTGTTTACCAATACGCAAGCGGTCACATTACCAATGCAAATGACGCCCTATTGAGCCCGCTTGGGATGGACCGACAGCAGACAAGGTTTGGATGCAAGTATTTTAAGATAAATATGTAATTATAAGATATTTTTTATGCAAATAGTTCAATAGAAAACAACTTTTAAGAGGAAACAACTCGTAATGTGCTACGGTTTCTGGTGGCTGATGGGCAATAATATCAGAGTCGAGATCAAAGACCCAACTGTTTTACAGGGTATGCCCTAACTTACTTTAACTGTTCCATTGCTACTCCTTCTCATATTGGAAAGAGAAGAACCATCACCAGAAAGAGACGACTAAATTTAAAAAACTAATAAGTGATATTATTTTCTCATAGATCCATGGATCATCATGGTAATTGGATCGTCACAAGATTGACTTGAAGGTGGATGGTAAATGATCAGCCCATGAGGTACCGATGCCATCATGATGCCGGTGTTAGAGAGAGATGAAGCTGGACGTGTAGCACTAGGTATCCCTTTTTTACAACGGAATCATGATGGCATTATCACACGTCCTAGTAGGGTAGCTGATGCCTGATATTAGTGGGAGTGGGACACATGACCAGCTGCCAACAAATTGCTAATTAGGACACAATCACGATGGTGATATCTTCAGTGGCTACTTGCGTGATTCGATCTCTGGTGGTGGAAGATAATGATAACACTGGATCAAATTATGATGAAATGAAACTGACTGCACCGTTGAACAATGACAAATCTAACTACAAGCTCTAATTGTAATTTGTTATGGTGTGCAATAAGGAATAAATCTATGTATAATCTATACTTATACCGGGAGTATTTTCCCTTGGGATAATTTTCGACATTTCGCGGGCGACAATTTAAAGTCAATTTAGCTTTTATTAACATGGTGTGAATTTCTGATGCAGTTTAAATGCAAAGTTGATATTGAACTATTAAAAACTAAAATAGAACTGTATCCCGAATTTGTTTATTTTGGTTAAGGTGCAGATTTAGATCGGTTAGTGTTTTCAAGAAACTTTTTTGAATTTTATTTTTTAGAGTAATGAGCTGCAACAACAGTTTTACAATATTTCTCTCATCCAACCAATTTAATCTCACCGGAGGTAGAACGATTAAGTAAATGAAACGTATTTTAAAGAAAATCAAATAAACAACTCTGTTTTGCTGACCATACATAAAATTTTCGACAGCATGTTTTGCTTTTGCGTGCCGAGGTTTCGTATGTGTGTGTGGCGTTACAATGTACATACACAGACGGAACTATACGTAAATACCACACACATAGACTAGGCAGCCAGTGTTACATGAACTTATGTGTCCCCCGCAATTGTATACAGGCAGAGACTGAAAAGGGGAGAGAGCGAGAGTTTCAGGGGTCTAGAACACTGGTTGTTTTAAATATATGCATCTGTGAATGTGTGCGTATGTCGTGATCGTGGTGTTAGCACTCGGCTCACCTTCGTGCGACCTCGTGTTTCGACACCGGCGGCCGAACAGCTAGTTATTGTTCCCCCGAAGGTTCGCGCCGGCGCGCGCGCAGACTACTGATGAGCTCTCAGCGTTCTATTTTTAAACTTCGATACGAGTTTGAGATGTATGAATGTTGAAGGATTGTAACACTTGTTTTAGTTTCTGATTACCCTATTGGAGGATGGGTGACCTTAATGTTACCTACGCGTTTGATGTAAGATTAATAGACGAGGTTTTGTAATGTTATTTAGTAATCATAATCAATGATTATGCGCGTGGGCAATTTATGTAAGTAGTTGATTTAATATATCTATCTAATCTGCTCAGCCAATAAATTAATGAGCAATTTAGTTTAACTCGTATTAAATGGCTGTGGGGAGATAGAGAAGTTTAATTTATTGGTTTCCTTTAGGTGTTTTTGCTTTTAGCCTTTGAAATCATTATTTTAGTTAAACCGCCAACACGAGGGTTTTCACACAGCGATAGTGGAAACTTGCGCAGGGTCTTGCATATTAAGTATATTCCAGTTTCCAACCATTTATTCCTGGTTGTAATTAAAACAAAAACCAATACTTAGGTATTCACTATAGTTTTGTTTTACTTTTGTTTCTATAATTATAACATTATTGTATCAATAAGAGACTGCCAATTACTAGCCCATGCAGGCGGCCGTCCTTCATTCTGTGATCAAAAATCCCGGGAAAGATCCATAATGCCAGATTAAACCCGCTTTTCAATAATATAATCAGTAAAAAAAATAGTTCCGCAAAACGTTGGATGCATGCATGCTGTAGGTGCTGCATGTCCTGCATGCCAAATTTTCTAAAGTTAACTACATTTCACTACACGGAGTAAATAGTAGCGGAGTTAGCAGTCCTGTTATATATATAGTACTATCGTAAGAGGCGACTAAGGGACTCACCAGAGAATGGGCAGCAGCATTCTCTGTGCATTGCAACAGCTACACTGCGATCGCCAACCGGGACAACTCACACACGGTCATCCGATCCAAAACTAGGCAGAACCTGTGCTATGGCAACCAGACAACTGATAAACATACTTATATATTTCTAAATACATACTTTTTATAGACAAATCACACCCAGACACAGAACAAATGATCATGCTCATCACACAAAGATTTGTCCTGGGTGGGAATCGAACCCACGACCTCCGGTTTAGCAGTCAGGGTCACTAACCACTCGACCAACAGGCCAGTCCAAAGAATTTAAATTAATAATGGCTAGATTATTTTTATAAATAAAAAATTTAAATTCTCTGTTTTTTTAAATTTAAAATCTATGACCTAGACCAGAGTCAAGAGCAAACTCATCTCAAATTAAAAATAATAAAAATAAATAAAGCTGAAAGCTGTGAAATTACCTTACCTACAATTCACTGAGAAACCTATAAGGGTTTCTCAGTGAATTGTAGGTAAGGTTCCAAGAACCAATAAATACAAGCTTCACCCGTCAATCAAAAGGCTGCTGATATCGCATTGTCCATGCAAATGTAACCGGATCAGAGCCTGCATTTGCTTAAATTCTCACGACTATTTTAATCCTGTTAGCCCATGTCAGAAAGCTTACTTTATCAGCATCTATTTCTGTTATTCCGGACTGAAATCCGGGTAGAAAGAGGAACTCGTTGCTGAATAACACTTCATAGCCGCAAGGTCCGATCTTCGAGGTTGCAGGGCAGCACTTGCCGAGGTTGGTCCGTGAACATGGTCACCCAGACCATTCGATACAACCGAGATACCTTCGTGCCTCGGAAAGTTCGTGAAGCTGTTGCTCATTTGTAGAAGTTTGGCAGTCGTTGCGGATATTCGGAAGCCTAAAAATCAGACACCAGTCTTGCCAGTTATTTCACTCTTTTGGTGTATCCCATAGGATAAAACGTCTGTGATACTCAGCGATGTTGTAAACTTTATGTACAGAGCCGACAACGGGCGTAATGGTGAGTTGCCTCAACTGAAATAAAACCAAAGTTACCGATATACTAACTCAAATTGACCGATTGAAATGGCGTTGGATAGGTCACATGTTATAATGCAAAACAGACAAATTGAGTAAGCAGGTAACACTCTGGTATCCAAGAGATGGAAGCAGGCAACGGGGGCGTCCAACTAGAAGATGGGAAGATGACTTCCGCGGTTCGCCTAGTCTTGGGACCTTACTGAACCAGAGATGCAACCGACATAACGCAATGGAAGCAGTTGGAGGAGGCCTTGGAGGGTATGTCAGAAGACACACCGAACTGAGGGACATTTTATAACAAGTACCTGGATGACCGGTTTTATTTTTGGTAAACGTTTTCTAAAACTGAAACCTAGCTAGATCGATTTCTCGCCCCCGAAACTCCCTACATACAAAATTGATAATGAAAATCGTTGAAGCCGATTTCGAGATTCAGATTATATATAGACATGCCCGTACTTAGGCTGATAGTGATGCGTTTTCTTTTTTATTTATTTTTGATAGTTGTAGTTGATAAGTGTTTTTGTGCGTTTTTTTTTCCGGCAGAATAAACTGATTTTCTTTCTTTTTCTTTATATATAGAAGAATTGCTTGTTTAAAGGTATTAGATATAAAGTATGTGCATAACTATATTTCACACAAAATTGTCAGTTTGGAATAAAGGGCTATCATTATTATTTATTATGTACAGACGCTAGCTCACCAAGCTAAAACAATCTGTAAATTTTCTTTAATAGATTTTCAACTTTATCGCTACAGCATTAAGTTCAAGGTTGATTGGGAACATTTCGCAGTTTCGCTTGATGTGCTGGCGTCTGAACAATAGTGGTACATGGGCAAAAGCAACAAGGCATTCTGTATCAGTCAAATAATCTTTGTAATCGGATCAGAACTTCTCGAGATTAACCGTACAAACATAAACAAACAAATTAACCAGTTTGCCTCGTTCCGAGATAAAATGATCTTTTTTTTAATGTCTTAGTTCAGGAGCAGGCACTTGGACTGAAAAAAAAATCCTTCATTTATTACTAGCGGACGTCACGCGCATTCACCCGCGTAGTTCCCGTTCCTGTGGGAGTACGGGGATAAAATATAGCCTATGTTACTTGCTGATAATGTAGCTATCCATTGCTGAAATAATTTTTCAAATCGGCCCAGTAGTTTTAAAGTTTATTCGTTACATACAAAAATACAATTCTTTCCTCTTTAAAATACTTATTAATTACTAGATGCCGTCCGCGGCTCCGCGCTCCGCGTGTTTGTCGAAAATTATCCCAAGGGAACATACTCCCGGGATAAAAAGTATCCTATGTGTTATTCCAGACTATAATCTACCTCTGTGCCAAATAAACGTATTTGATTGATTGATTGACGAATCTAACGATACCTCTCAAGCTAAAATCCATCAAGCCGTTTGGGCTACAGAACGTGCCGAAAAAATATAAATACATGCACACATATATACACTCGAAAATCATAATCCTCCTTCTGGCGTCTGACAGCGCGTCTGGTAGTCGGGTAAAAAGTTGTTTTATTTTGGAAATTCTTTCTTAAAATATATTTGGTCCAAGATTATGTGATTGTGTAAATATATATATATATAATATAGATGTGTGTATATTTACAGGATGAATTTTTAAAGTGTGCGTGGATGGCCAAATCCGAAACTATGAGGAATATCGAAAAACACTGAAAGGAACCTCGAGCCCGATTTCGATGAAAACTAAAAATGAATCATTGGATTTGTGAAAAATCGGTATTCCTAGCCATGAATCGAACCGGTTGATTTTGAAAAAAAAACACACCCTGTATTATTACACCATCCGAAAGTGTCGCTAATAAGAGTAAAATTTTGGGACACATTGCAAACTGAAAGAAAAAGCTCTTTTTTTGTTTTCAAAAAAATAAAATAATTTAGTTATGATGATCAACAGCAGACCCGAGAAACTACAACTGCATCAATGTATTTTTGAATTTGATATTAATTTGAATATCAGTTACGGTTTAAGCGAGTACCTAGGTTTAGTCAGAATTTTAAAACTAATTTGTTAAAAATGAGAGCTTTCCTTTAGTTTGTCATTGTTATGTTATTACTTCGCAGAAAATGTATCTTTAGTAGGGACACTTTGGGATGGTGTAACAATACAGGTTGTGTTTTTTTTTTTCAAAGTCAGCCGGTTCGATTCCTGGCTAGGACAATCAATTTAAAAAAAAATCCAATGATGCAGTTTAAGTTTTCATCAAAATCGGGCTCGAGACTCCTTTCAGTGTTTTTCGCTAATCCTCAGTTTCGGATTTGGCCATCTACACACACTTTAAAAATTCACAGTATATTGAAAAACAAATAAAATCCCCACACACGTTATAGTACAAACCAATAAAACATAAAATAGATCATAAACACTATATCGTCTACTTTATATTCCACTCAGCCCCGAAATCAGTTTTATTACCAAGTAGAAAATAAATTTTCCAATGTTTGCATTTGGGACCGTAGGCGCCTGGCTTGGACAACAAGATAATACCCTGGGGACAGACCTTCCTGTTGAGATTGCGGTAGACAACAGCGAGTTTGTGTTGGTACACAAAACGACATCGCATTTTCGTGAAAAGAATTTGTTTTTCTATTACTTTTCATATTGTTTTAAATAAGAACGGCACAAATAACCTCTTGAGGGAACGAGCTTAATCAAGTGTGACGCCATTGTTTTACTATTGTCTCTGCTATTCTGGCCGCTGAAGATATAAGTGGTTCTACTGGGTATCATCATCATCATCACCATCTTATCAGCCGAAAGACGTCCACTGCTGGACATAGGCCTCCCTCGAGTGTCGCCACAACAACCGGTCTTGTGCGTCTCGCATCCATCGGCTACCCGCGACCCTCACCAGGTCATCGGTCCACCTTGTGGGAGGCCTTCCAATGCTACTTAGGAGAAGCTTAATATGAGAAGCTAACATTGTGGAATGCAAATAAATATTGAGTATTGAGCACTATTAAACACTGATTAAAATAAATAGAATACTTGTTTACTATAGTGTACACCAAAAATAGTAACACAATTTTTTACACTAACTTTATTCTATGGATACCGTGGCAGCGATATCTACCAGGCAAACTCACTTGAGACCAGACAACCAAACTTAAATTAGGAAGGGGACTTACTGCGTGAAATTACTTATTTAGCTGACTAAGTAATCTTTTTCCCGTACTAACATTAATCGGCGAAAACAGCATGATGTTAATTGATCTTAGGAAATATAGAATTATCACGGAAGTACTGCACATATAAATAGTTACAACAAATGGTTACCCATATATTTTTTTTATATGGATGGGAAATCATCAAATGACTTCTTCCGCTCTGGGTGGAGCGGAAGGGCGTATCAGACTCTTACTGACTGAAACCCATCCGTGTTTCTTCTAAAGCCCTTTGCGTTCCAGGGCCGCGGTGACTCTTTCGAACAATTTCCGCTACCCTGGCAGGGATGGTTACCCATTTGGAATATCCTAAACTCTGACATAGGAGTTTGTTTTTTTCGAATATGAATTTGCTTCCTTTGAACTTATACCAGAACAATTATTGTAACCACCGCGGTCTAAAGTTAGTGCTGAAACAAAGGAATACGAATATACAGCATGACTAGTAATTGAGTTATTTCCTTGAAATGAGTGATACAAGAGCTGATCTGCAACGATTTTGACCTCGAAAACTTGAGGTCCATATTGAGTTGTTTAAGAAATATCGAAGTTTTTTAAGATTTTTGTGAAGTTGTCTGTCTCGCGACTAAAAACTGCAAATAATAAGAAAGATATTCAACTCTGGATAACCCAATGATACTTTAGGATAGCGCATAAACGAATGAATCACAGTGAAATCTACACCCTCAAACTGAAACAAAATAGCCGTAAAAACATCTCGTCTCTCATGAATGAACCGACCACTGCACTTGTCAATGAACACACGAAGAGTTCATTTAAAATAGCTTACCTGACAACGAGCCAGAAAAACAGATGAAAGAAAAATTTAAATGATCCACTTTCAAACCGCGGCCCACGAGGTGAAACTTAACTCGATTGCTTGTTTTCCTTAACATTCGCTGTTATTTCGAGATTCTCTTCACACCCTATGTTTTCTTCTCCCTCAAAACGTTCCAGTACTAGTACTTACTTTATTTTTTACACGCGGCTTTCTTTCAATTTCACGGCTTCCGCCCCCGATTTCTCTTTGTAGTGAATAAATAATGTTGGCACCTCGTGTGTTTTGCTTTATTTTGCGGTTCCGCCTTTGAGGGGATTTATTTCGCTTAGAGACGTGAAAAATGCGACGGGATAGATTCGCGTGATGTGTTTACTGTTTAGTTTATTTACGGGTTACGGTTGTTTCCTTGTTCGGAGCAGAAAAGGTCGGATAATCCGATCATGCTATTGGATTTTGTAGTTTCTTTTCCAAAAGGATTTGTATTAAATAGGAGCTTCCATTTTTTCTTCAGTTTATGTTTTATTTCATAAACAACATGAGTCCTCACTTTAATAGGTTTATAGAAGAAGAATGGAATGAAGTTTAATAAGCCTCCAGCCTTTCAAGGCCTGGGATTCAGCCAGTTCACTGTATGTGTTGTTGCTGCTGCGTCAACCAAAACTAAGTATAGCAGTCTCCGCTCTTTCATCTGTCTTTTCTTGGTGGTGATTTGGAAAGGGTCCTTTACCGGAGACGTCATTGAACATTGACGTCTCCGATAAAGTACCCTTTTTAAATCACAACCACAGTACCTTGATTAACCGGAGCAGATACGTAATAATGATATAACTCAAATGAAGCTGATAGATTCTAGATTGCAACACTCATGTGTTGCAATTTGAAACACGTTTTAAGTCTCTTCATTTTGAATTAGGGGAGCGGATGCACTTGACAAGACGTGACAGAGAAAAGAAAGAGACTAGTGAGGGGAAAACGAATTAGTGACGTGGAAACAATAAACAACTAAGTACCTAGTGGGCTTATTTTTGATTCCGTGGAAGTAAGTTAAACAACAGCACGATGTAAAATTAGCAGCTGTTTTTTTTTCTCAAGACATTTCGTCATTAAGAGACCATGTTGTTATTATTTTAATACATATTCTCATAATAACACCTTTTAGATTATTGGCAAGTAATCTTCTAACATAATCTTTGGCATGTTCAATTCCAGCAAATAAGTCATCAATCATCCTAATAAGACAGAATACAAATTAAACTTCTCAATCTCTAATTGCGGCACAAATTATAATTCTCGTGTGAGTCTTGAAATACACCTGTACATGAAAACGGTGCGAATCGACCGAACTTGTTCGTCGCCGACGCCGATTCATTATCGGACTTCCAGACGAAACATGAATATTATTTCGGTGGAAAACACAACCTTAAATTGAACTCAGACAGAGGCAGCTTAAAGTCGCTAATCGTATGGACAAACAAAACCGATAAGACAAACTGGAATCGGACATCGAATGATTACTAGTCTCGCGTGTTTGAATTTGAACGTCGTATTCGTTTCGAATGCTAATTAAAATGTAACTGTAACGCGAGGTGTTAAGGTTAGTTTTCGAAAATTTGGTGAGCATGTAGGTTGTTTATGAAGCGTGCTTCGGCGAAGCAATGAGAGAGGGCGTGCGATAAATAACCGCCTTTGTGCCGTCACCGGTCGGCTAAATAACGGCTATTAAAATGTGTTTCGAGATTGCTCGTGTTTTTTGCGACTTCGGGCAAGGATCGACAGGTATGCGGTTCGGACTTGGCATTTTGGGGAAAGAATTTCGTTGAGGGTGCTCATAAATAATGAAATAATCTGTGATAGGTATGTGACGATATGATTATGGGTTAGTGAAAGTTTGGAATAGCTCAAATGTTAACAATGGTTCTTAACATTAACAAAAAAAAAAACAAATGTCAACAGAACGAACAAAATTATTCACATAAATTAAAATATTCTGAGAATACTAATACAATAACTAACACTTATTAGTCAAGTGGAAAAAGTATAAAAAATAAGCGACAACAAGGACTTTGAATCACCTCGACAGTTTTCCTAATTGATGTACCTAGTTGCGATGTTGTAACTAGCGCCATCTATGTTCGAAACGCTTTCGATTCACTCCGTTTGAAGATTTAAAGGAGTTTTTTTTTTTTGTTATTGGGGCTCGCAGTTCAACCTATGAGGTTGTCGACTGCTTAACCGGCCTTGCCTGTGGTGGCCTTAATATAATGCCTTTTAAAGCCTCCAGTCAGGGCTATTTAATGGAGTGGCAGTTATCCTGAATTTGAATATACCATGAAATAATGAGAGGATAATGAAAATATGGTAATTTGATGGAATTGGGAATTTGATAATACACTTCTCATCAAAAAAATCGAAACACTTTCGTTTTTATTGTTTTTGTCCTAATTTTTTACAAAAGAGAATTAATTCCATGAAAAAAAAAACATTATTGTGTAGCTGGCAGTTTGGTCATTACAGTAAGAAGAAAAAAATCAAAATTCGAAATTAGAATTTCATTTGTTTATCCTATAAATGAAATTAATCACTGTTTTGAGACAAATGTGTATTTAGGGTTGGAGTACGTTTCTCGTTTAAAAACTAAAATTAGCGCTTGTCTTTAAACTTTTTGTTTCTTATTTCATTTACTGTGACTTTGGGACGTCTGAAAAAACTTTTTTTTCTAAAACATATGGATACTTCGCCCGCAGAAGCCGCCCAAGTGGTGGCATTGCTGGATTCTGGACTTAGTCAGCGTGTTGTGGCTGCAAGATTGCATCTAAGCTTATCATCTGTTCATAGAGTCTACAAACGCTATCGGGAGACTGGTTCGTTCACGCGCCGTTCAGGATCTGGCAGGAATCGGGTCACTTCTGAGCGAGATGATCGATTTATTGTAACAACCTCTTTACGAAATCGACGCCTTAACGCTTTTCAACTGCAGCAGCAGCTTCGCGTTGTACGAAGAGTAGCTGTAAGTGACTCTACAATAAGAAGAAGGTTGAAGGAACGCGGATTGGCACCGCATAAGCCAGCGAATGGGCCGAAATTAACTGCAGACCATCGAAGAGCGCGCCTTAACTTTGCACGCGAGCACCTAACTTGGTCATACCTTCAGTGGAGCAAAGTACTGTTTTCTGATGAGTGTAAAATTATGCTGTATGGTAACGACGGAAGGAACAAGGTCTACAGAAGAGATGGAGAACGCTTTGCACAATGCTGCATTGAAGAAAAGGTCAGCTATGGTGGCGGTTCGTGGACGGTTTGGGGAGGAATCAGCGCCGACGGTAAGACAGAACTTGCCTTTGTATCTGGGCCACGGCTGCCTGCACTAAACTCTCATCGGTACATCGAACAGTGTCTTGAACCTCATGTGATGCCCTATGCACATTTTATTGGCAACGACTTCATATTCATGCACGACAATGCTAGAGCTCACACCGCGGGCGTCGTACGAGATTATCTTACCGAAGTCGGTATCTCCATTATGGTATGGCCAGCAAGAAGCCCGGACATGAATCCCATTGAACATCTATGGGATGAATTAAAGAGACGAATTCGAGCAAGAGATCCAGCCCCAGAAACACTTAGCCAGCTGCAAAATGCAATCCAAGAGGAATGGGATAATATACCACAACATGTGATCGTGACTCTCATCCGATCGATGAAGAACCGTATGGAAGCAGTAATAAGAGCTCGCGGAGGGAATACAAGTTATTAAATAAACGTTTCTTACATTTTTTTTCATTTACGCGTGTTGTTTTACCCATTTCCTTCATATTCCATACAGGGTAAAAATTACTCATTATACAAAATACGAAACCTATGAAGACTTAATTTGAATTTAGAACATTAACATTAGGATTTAAAAACCTCATACTACTCACTATTAAATGACATTTTACATTTATTCCTAAATATACACATTTTTCTGATAATCCTTATCAAATCATAAACTGCGAGGTGTTTCGATTTTTTTGATGAGAAGTGTATCTTCGGAACGCGTTTTCAACGACTTACTTGTTTTTCATATTTAATAAAACTATGGCATGAGTACATAGTCGAAGTTTGAAAGTTATTTTTTTTCTCTCTTTTTTTCTTTCCGTATTGTTAATAGCGGATTATAGCGGATCTACCCAAAACAAAAAGTTAAGCCAATGTAGAAGTTTGACTCCTGAAATGTATGGGAAACGTTTTTGGCGATTTCTGTTATTTCTAGTACTCGTACCTTAAATGGTCCATAGTCTTTTGATTCCTACATGAAATAGGATCGATAGGCATAAACATATTTTTTTTTGGTATTTTAGCATTTTTTTCGCTGACTTTACATTATTTCAAAAATCTGTAAATGCAGCTCAGAATATCTCTAAAAGGTCTCCTAGGAACATTTTCCTGTAACTATAACAGTTAAGGTACCTGCCCTTACTGTCCCGTCTAAAAAATCCACCCTGTAGAGTAGAGGGTAAGTATTTTTTTGAGCCCGCAGGCTCACCTGATGGTAAACTATGATGTAGTCGATGATGGAGCACGCTTGCCTAGTCACACTTGACTAGGAGACACAGAGGCCTAGGAGACACAAGCGCCGACAGGGAATTCCACTCCTTAACTGATATTGAATACTCATCGGCCTAGCCTTTTCCTAACTATATGGGGCTCGGATTCAAAGAAGTCAAACCGGATTCAGCCGAATACCAGTATTTTACGTGAAGCTGCTACCTAAAAGACCTTCAAAATCCATTAATGATGATGATAATGATGTTACAACAAACCCTGGTGTTAGACTTCTGACTATCCGTCACGATACCGTTGATCCCGGCTGTCATATGGAATGACAGCCGGGATCAACGGCTTAACGTGCTATCTGAGGCACGGAGGAATCTCGGCATGTTGAGACGGTCACCCATCCACAGACCAACCTCGGCAAGCGTTGCTAAATCTTGAAGATCGACCCGTGCGGCTATTATATTTTAGCCACGAGCTCACTGATATTGAATACTAAAATACCCTATTTCTTGACGTCATACAGATGGAAAATTTACAAACTAATAAAAACGCCAGCAGCAATACAAGAGCCACAGGCGAAAGTAGGTTCATCAACTTGAGAAAGCTTGAGAAAGCTTTGCATTGCAAATTGCTATGTGCAACAATCACAACACAGGCCTAGATAGGCTCGTTCTCTGCCTCTTTACTTCAAGGAAGCGTTTCATCGCTTCATTTCACTGATTAAATTTAATAAACCATAAGAACGTATGAAGATTTTACCCACCCACTAGAACCCACTATCCTACCTACCTTCCTACTATAATAAACAAGAGAGAAGAAAAAATAAATAAATTAAAAACTTGACAGTAATACAGCTTGTAAATTAGAATAACACAAACGCTATTTAATAAAAACCATAGCTTCATCGTTAGCTAAAATGAATGAGGAAGCGACACTAAAGGTATGACTGAAGCTCAATGCAATAATTATGCTGGCAATTTCTGACTAAGTTTAAATAACAAATGGACTCAGCATCGTCACAACAATGTGTACAACGACGATGTCGACGATTGGAAAAAAAGATCATTAAATTGAGTTAGGGCCGGTTTAAGAGACTGGAGCTTTTCATATCGTAGTATAGATGCGAAGGAACGAGGAACATGTAGCGTAGAAAGTTTTAAGTACAATATTATATTGGAATAGAGTAAGACCAAACAATAATGGGTTGAGTTTGTGAAAAACTATAAGGCTATTGAGGAGGTGAATATTGAGATGTCGACCAGTATGTAAAAAGAAAGGAATGAAAGAAGATATGCTGTGGGGACATCACATAAATTAGCTTAAGGATAGGAGGATTAGGATCTAATTATTGGAAAAAAACAAAAGCATGAAACACTGCTTTTCTGAGCAGTAAAAGAGTAACTTCGAGATAGGATTGGAAGTTTTTCTGCGGCCGTAGTGCAAGTTTTTAAAGTAAGTACTTGATTGAACATAAACGTCATCTCTATTCTTTCATATGATTTGACATAAACAAACGATTCCTTTAACGGGATCGAGTAAAGCATACAAATTCGCACTAGGCCCTCTGAAGACCTCTCAGTAACTAGACATAGACATAAGTATTAGAATATCTTTATTTATTGTAAGGAATCCAACAGCAAACTGCACGCATAGTATTAATTAAGATCGTTTCCCAGGCTGCGTATCTGCGCAGTTACTGGATAAAGTGGTTCAAACGATAACGTATCATATCAGGTTTAGTGATAAGCTGGGCTGACGCTATTGCCTAGGGCTTAAACTCGTATAACAAGCCGAGGTGCAAAGATAGAACTGATTGTTAATTAACTGGTTTCTTCTTCATTGATCGCTCTTTCATCTGAGGGGCAATTCGCGTATTTTGAAGTAGTTTCGCATTTTATTTTCCGTCTGAATATGTCTAATTTCTCTAAATTTTGACGAGATTTTGACATTGATTGACGCCGAGAAGAGATTACGAGACGAACTTGAAGGTTTTTTTTACGAAGTAAAATGCGTATGTTCTGTAAGGTGTTGGACGTAAAAGAATAGCACCATTCCATCACTTCTCGTGGGTGTCGTAAGAGGCGACTGAGGGACTCACCAGAAAATGGGCAGCAGCATTCTCTGTGCATTGCAACAGCTACACTGCGATCGCTAACCCGCCTGCCAAGCGTGGCGATTATGGCAAATCTCCCCTTTGGGGGAAGCCTATGTGCAGCAGTGCAGTAGACGTCTTTCGGCTGATATGATGAGAAGTGATCACGGGATGAATTTGAACGTTTCTTTAGTACGAAGTTAAATGCGTATGCAAGGACCGTAGGAGGTAGCGTTATGTAGTTTCTGGCTATCTATATACAGAAGCCAGCACATCAAGCTACCCGAAACTGTCAAATTTTCCCAATCAACCTTGAACCTAATGCTTCAGCGATAAAGTTGAAAATCTATTAAAGCAATTTGACAGATTGTTGTAGCTTGATGTACATGGGAAAAAGGCGTAAGCTTATGTAGGTATGTGTGCATGTTTCTAGGGGTTCCGAACGTCCATAAAAACGTATTAATAAATAAATAAATAAAATAAAATTGGTTTATTTCAAGTACCACAAGACTCATATCAACAAAACACATTTTTGTAAAAGACACATAAAAACATACCTTGGACACAGAAACATAACTCATACATAAAACACACAGACATATAAACATTTATACAGACAGGATAACAAATACAGACAATAACAAACACTCACAGAGTAACAATATGTCTACTGCAGCATTGCCGGATGTACGGGCAATCCAGTCTGTTGGCGATCATCGCCAGGACGGTGTTGGCGCTGCCCCGCACTCTGCGCACCAGAGACGCGCACCGCCTGCGCATCGTCGCGTGAAAACAGTCGGTGCGCGCCTCCGCGAACATGCCCGAGGCGCTACAGTGGCGGGGCAGCCCCAGCATCGCCCTGAATGCGTTGTTGAACTGGACGCGGAGGGCGCTGTGTGCCGCACGAGTGTACTTTGCCCAGGCTGCACGTGTAGAGGGATGTACAATAAGAACTAAAGAGCGTTATTTTTACCTCCGTCGAACAACGCACAAACCTCCACGCTATCATATTAGCTCTCACTGACAACGCTCTCCGCTCCCGCTCAATGTCCGCATCGTCCTTTAAGTGTCTGTCTGTCTGTCTTCAGATATTAGATGAAAGTTGCTCCTTGTATCCCTGATTCTGTATATATTCTAAAAAATTAGTTAGCAGATGGATCTGTGAGGACTGAAAGTTGTCAAGCATTTGATTAATGACAGGCTTTCAAACATTACTTTGTGGAAAGCGAGCTGACGAGCTCCAACAGTTTATTACTATGAATAGCTGTAAAGACTGATCATGACTGATGTATCGTGATATTATAGAGAAAACTTGAAGTGTACTTAGAGGTATGGTTGATGGCGTAACGAATTACCATTTCAAGAACTAAACCACGTTTATCCCTCAGGTATCGGCGACGACATCATCAATTTGTATCAGGACATATTTTGGTCAAACGCGAGCCTTCCAGTACCTAACTAAAGAAAATTTGCTTACAAATAAAAAATATAACTTTTTACGTTTATTGTGTCTATGTCAGAAATCATCGTCAAAAATTATCGAAAACCGTCACAGCTGGAGTTCCCCGAATATAACAAGCTGATTATCTTCTATATAATAAAAATGAATCGCTAAATGTGTTGCTAAGCGCAAAACTCGAGAACGGCTGGACCAATTTCGCTAATTCTTTTTTGTTGTGTTTGTTATTGTCAGGAGAAGGTTCTTATGAAAGAAAATTTTGAAAAAAAATTAATATCCGGGCGAAGCCGGGACGGTCCACCAGTATTTTAATATATCTGAATCCACATAACACTGCTCTAAAACCGTCAAAAACATACCCAACCAAGACAAAATACCGAACCTCGCATAAATCTTCTAATAAACCCTTCCGCTATCAACACCAACGTGCTACTATCAATAAAGAAGGCACAGCTAACCGTATCCAATATCCTCAGCTCATCAATCGAAGCGTGAACATTATCCCGCGGATAGTGCGCGGGGTAGGCAGGGTGACAGGTGGTAAATCACAGGGAATGACATTTTTTCCGCCGTCGCTTCGAGTTCACCCCCGATTTCGAGAGCTGTCTCGAGAGATATGGTTGGGGAGGGTCTGCAAAAAAGTGAGGATTAGTTTTTATTTGCATTTTATTTTGGTGTAAAAGTAGAAATAATTACAAAATATTTAAAATGTTGATCTGTGCTTATTATGAGTTGGTGAGTAAAGTAAATAAATAAGGTAGCAGCTGTTTTCAGGTCGTAATTATTGTATTCTGCTGTAAGTATAATAAAACGACAATCTAAGAAGTCGGATTTGACAGCTGAGTAGAGAGGGATAGAAGATCGCTTTATTACTACGTGCAAAAGAGATTTATATCATATCTCTTTCATCCTTTATTCAATATAAGATAAAAACGATTTTGGTGTATCTTGTGTTTATTATTAAATTACTCTATATGGTTGTCTCATATTCATGCAATAAAGATTATTATTATTAAGTATTAAAGCATTGTTGTATCCTGCTCTCGAATCAGCTAGATGGATAGATGCATAGTCCTGTATATACCTAAACGTGGATAGATGATGGAATGAAATGAAAGAAAAGGGATGGAATGATATGAAAGTAAAGGGAGTGAATGATAGCATTCCGGTTAACAGGAGAGATGAGGAAAATTTGTTTTTGCTTATGCTTCGTTTCCAACATTCTTTTGAATACTTTCAGTTTTCTAGCTTCATTATCGGGTACTTAAAAAAAACACAAAAAAAAAACAAAATATCCACCGGAATGAGAACCTCCTACTCTTTTTGGAAGTCGGTTAAAAAGATATGTGATATTGTAGGCATGTTGATATTCTTTGCTAAGCAAAAAACTGGCATGCTACGTCTATTGATTGGATAAAGAATAATAATATAGAGGAAGATTACAATTTCACACAAAAAAAAACTACTTTATGTTTTTCACTTTTTTGCTATCGCTGCCTAGTGAGGGCGTGGCATCGTGCTCATTATTTAGATATTAATCCGGCACTCTCCTTCGCTATCCTTCGTGCACACGAGGGTAGCGGGGGGGTGCAGGGTATCCCTGAAC
>NDFZ01005478.1:54714-155809 GCA_002192655.3 Mamestra configurata | reverse complement strand
GGGGGTAGGCGACGCGTCGTCTCGTTTTAATTAATATACGACACTTGTGGGACTTTGAATAGTCCCACTGTAAAAGTTTCTGACTTTACATTTATTTGAGTTTCGTAAAAGTTTTCCTTTTCACAGTATTTGAATGTGGAAGTTTTTCTATGGAAAAAGTTTAGGACGGGGGTGGTGATGTTTCAGTTGAGGGGTTGCTGTTGCTATGGACTTCATGCTTTTCTACTCATTTTATTTGTGTATGTGGTGTCTAGGGTCTAGTGTGCCTACCTGATGGACTGTCGTCAAATAAATGTTGTTTCGTCTTTTCCTTCATGTCTAAGTTTCAAGAAACGGGTTTATGAGGACGGATGATGGTATTCGCTTTGATGCTGAATAGTTTCGGTAGGTAATAAAAATTGCATTAATAGGTAGGATATTAATTAGTATTACTCAAGTATCAAACGGAATTTGTCTATTTAAAGATTAATACAGACTTTTACCATTTATATATTACTCTTTTTTTATCATAAGGTAGAACAAAAACAAAGGGGCAACGAAATATTTGCCGTACCACGTAGGATAGCTATTGAATATAATTATATTAATTAGCTATAGTAGGCGCCAGATAATCGTGGAATAACGGTCATTGACCCACCTACAATTATTGACATTTTTAATTTGAAAAACGGAATTAATGACACAAAGCTGTCCCGAATCATCATCTCTCGTAATCCTTAACATTGTCTAATAATGAAAAACGATTCATATTTAATTGTTCAGGTACCTATGAACAGTTATTAGGGAAAGGTCAATATACTTTATTCCACATTTGTCTGGCGCCTACTATAATAGCCATAAGTCAGTGTTTCCCAAACATTATTCTGCCATGGCCCGGTAATTTACACACTGCCCCTTCGTGATCCACTCAATACATTTAACCCCCCACCCCCGCTGATTACATCAAGTATGAAGTATGTTTATATTACTATTAAAAATGTTTGACTTATATTTCGGTATCGCCTACATAGTGCTATTTTTAAAACGAGGCGGGATTGCTGCGACCCGTTATTTGATTTTAATAGCCCGGTACCGGGTCGCGAATCACCAAATGGGAAACGCTGCTATAACCCATATGATTTTGCCTATAATCACTTTATCAATCCGTTATAATTATGACGAAGCCTAAGTCAATCTCATTCTCATACGACATAGGCTTCATCATTCTGCTTTTATTCCCTTTGACAAGACAAAAATAAGATGGAGAAATGACACGCAACAAGTGGACGTCCCATCCAACCCTCTTATTATTAAATTAGGTGTTCGGGAAGATTTTCTTCACCCACCTCATCACCAAAAGATAGTAACGAGCATGCACTTAAACATTTTACAACTTCAGGACTCCGTCATTTATCAAGCGATTTCGGAAAATTCTAGTTTTACCTAGAGTTGGTTCCATTTTTATGAAAATCCGGCTCTTCTGATGGGATCCCTAAACAGTTGTGGAAACTCCTCTAATATTATAGGCAAATAATTAAACATGTGGCGATTTTGATATTGTTAGCAACCAGTCAAGCATGCAAGAAAGATAGTGTGAGCAATTTTAAGTTTTCTCTATAGAACACGAAAATTGCCGCCCTTAAGAGCGTTTTCCTCACGGTGTTTCATACAAACTTTCAAGTCCTTATTCTTGGAAATGCATGAACTGATTTTAATTAAACTTTCCACCCAGGTCTAAGTAGCTAGTTGACAACGGCTTCAAAAAAGAGTTCAGGGGGAAAAATAAGAGTGATTTTTCACTTTCTCTAGAAAACCAAAATCACTCCCTCTAAACTTTTTTTTTTTTTTGTATGAAACACTGTGATTAGTAAACGCTCTTAAACCTCACATTAAGTGGAAAATCACTCTCTCTTTCTATTTACTTATTATGCATAAATGTACCAAGTTTTACTAAAATCGGTTCTTTAATTTCCAAGAATAATGTCTTGAAAGATTGTATAAAACATCGTAAGCTCAAAAACACCGTATTTATAAGTTCACACCCAGAGTTAATGAGTTAAGTGGGAGTAATAAACGATTACGATACCAGGGCGTCATAAACAGTAGTAGTTAATTTACAGGTTTACAGCCCAGGAGCCGACAGTGAGAGAACATCGTTATAAAGTTATGTCTGCGCGCACACGCCCTGGGGGTACAGGATATCTGTCTATTAAATACTAGCTTCCCGTTGCTTGTGCCTTTTTGAGACGACTTCAAAATAGCAGGAGGTTTTCAATATTGTTTTATTTAAGTTTTTATTGTGTTGTTTTTTTTTTATGTGAAACGTCTCTTGCCGCGGGTGAAACCGATTGTTGGCGTGGCGACGCATACCGTGGCGACCGCGACGCCTCGCCACGCTACATCGTATATATTATATGTCACCGGAAAATTGCAGACTCCGTAAGATTTTAATAAATCTTTATTAGATTATAATTTCTCGATATATTATTAATAAATCATTTTGTATACAATAAATTCCATCCAAATTTAATCTTTTCCAACATATCAGTGTTTTATTTAGAAAAAATAGTTCACAAATTCACGCGATATTTTACAATCTTAGTGTTTGCCATTTTCTGGTGACATTAAGGTATTTACAGTCTAGGTTTTTTTTTCATTGTGCCATATTTAGTTCCTGGCATAATCTGTTCTTTTATGCATATTACTTGTACCTACAAAATAATTTCGATATTTCACATCTGCCAGGCGAACCGTAACGGCTCACAATGTTTTTTGTTTTATGTGGATGGATATACTTCAAAATTGGTTATAACAAAATCCAATTTTTATGTTGGAATCTATAAGGAATTGAGGGAACTCCTCAAATATTTTAGGCATAGGTACTATACACCGATTTTGCATTTTCTTAATTTTCGGCTTTAGTACCTACCATAGTAGGTACTAAAGCCGAGCTTAACTCAAATTTGTTTTATTTCTAAGCAAACCTTTTTAAATTTCTTAAATCCTACCTACATAAATTTCGGAAATCGGTATCAATTAACGAACAAACAAAACCGAACACCACCAACACCTACTTCCAAAATAAAAGTTATTTTGCACTTTGTATGGTTTTTGAATTTTCTCCCTACCAAACAAGGTTCCTTTACCTCTCATTTTTAATTCACAATTCTTTTTTCTAAATCAATCACATTCGTGTGTGCATAAATAAAATAACATTTTACAAAAGGATACGAGCGGTATTGGATGAATGATTTTTTTTTCGGGATTCAAGTTGCCAATGACACTCGAAAATACCATTTTTTTGTATCTGTGAAGGTACAAAAGATTATGGTCAGAAGCCTGCAAGTAGAGACCTATTTTTGTTTTCCATTTTTTTTTTGATATATCATCATCATATTTATACACTACGAAAAATAACTTTCAAATGAAAAATGCAACCTTTTGAAATTTATTTTTCGTAGTTAAACAGGTACATAATATCTAGATGTTTCAGTAACCAGCCTGTTCCTGCACACAATGTAAAAATTGCATACTTAGGGTATGCAATTTTTACCTTGTGTGCCATTATTGAAGGCATGTAGGTCATTGGTTAAAACTCAATGCTATAGTCATTACCTACAACCATAAAAAAATACAGTTGTGATTAGAATATTTGGACCTTTTATGTTGGTACAGATGCCAGCACATTAAGCTATCTGAACTTACAAATTTTCCCAATCAACCTTGAACCTAATGCTTCACTATCACTACATATTATAAAACAAAGTCCTCCAACGCGTCTGTCTGTCTGTTCGCGATAAACTCTAAAACCACTGCACCGATTTTAATACGGTTTTCAGTAATGGATGAGGTTATTCATGAGAAAGGGGTAGGTGTATAATTCGTTCCCAAATTCCTACGGGTACGGGAAAATGGGATATGCGCGTACGAAGTCGCGGGCAAAAGCGAGTTATAATAAAATAGGTAAAATTGTGTGTATAAGTTTGTTTTACTGTTATGCAAAGGCCTTCTCCGAATTCTTCCTGGTGTGATTTTACTGAGCCACCTCAAACTAACCGTTACCCAGCAGTTGAACATTACAGGCTAATTTAAAAATCTGATATTTTTTAAAGGAAAATCGGGGGAATTTTGGAATTTCGGGAAATCCTCTCTAAGTGCTCCCTACAATCCCTAAGGATTCTACGACCAGTGGTTTCGGCTATGCGTTGTCGGTCATTCAGTAACGGCAGAGTTTAAATATATTGATAGATACAGACCCACCTCTAGTTACCAAATAATGCATTCATCATCAGATACAAAAGCCTAGCGTAATTTATAAATTCATACACTAATTTGAACGCAACAATAACGTGCGTGTTACTGACGTATCCACTGCGGCCATCGGATAGTAAGCGGGTATAAAGTTAATGGAATAATTGATTAAACACTCGCCCGATGTCTGTGGTTGTTCTACTGTTTCAATGTTATTGCTATGATTAAAATGTTTGGGCTGCAGTAATGATATTACTATTAACCTTTTGGTGAAATTGTAGGTGGTGATTGTTATTTTTTCGTTTTAAAGCAGCGGGTAAAACTATTTTTGCTTCGTTGGTGTTTTATCATCCAATACGAGGAGAAAGGAATAAAGATTTAAATAAATATCTTCAATAGTATTTCAATCCTTCTTAATTAAACGCATGTAATTCCTTAATTCATAAGTAATACTGAAGTCATTATATTTGAGAAGCTCGTGACTAAAGAATAACAGCCGTATGGGTCGATCATGGTTAAGCAACGCTTGCCAAGGTTGGTCTGTGAGGTTTGGTGACCATCTTAACATACCGAGTTTCCTCCGTGCCTCGGAAAGCATGTTAAGCCGTTGGTCCCGGCTGTCATTTGTAGATCTTTGGCTGCCGTTACGGATAGACAGAAACCAGTAAATCTGACTCCAGTCTTGCCAAGAACTACCGTGTTACCACTGCTCCACGTGCTCCACGTAAAATACTGGTATTTCGCTGAATCCGGTTTGACTGGAAGCCAACCCCAATGTAGTTGGGAAAAGGCTAGATGACCAAATCATTATCTTTCAATCCCCAGAAAAAAAACAAGTCTGCATAACTGTGCACGTCTTAAATTTCTTCAAAATGATCTATTTTTCAAATCCTACAACAAGAATTACCAAATATTATCAAAACTGTTAACAGATCACTCATTTAATGGTTTTCTTGCAATAATATTTCAGTAAGTATCTAAATAAGAATTGTTTCGAGCCAAACACGTTATTGAAAAGTTTTCACGCTCTAATTTTCCTGGAAATTAGGTATTTCAATTTCCAACAGTTTCTCGTGACTGGAGTTTTGTCATTCATGTTTGCCTACATCGATACTGAAAAAGAAGCGAGGAAGCAGATTCAAAGGTCAAAGGATATCTATCTAAAATGTAATAGTGATAAACATATGTTGATGACTGCTCACAATATAAGAAAGGCTCTGGACAGGCCCGCTGCGACAACGTGACAATGAAACTATGCTACAGGCAAAAAATTATAAAACTTTAGATACAATCATGATACACGAACTTTTATTCCTATAAAAGTTGTTGCATTGTCGCAATGTCGTGCCTGTGTGTGGAAGTCTTAAAATAACAAAAAGTACCTAATATCTGAATTCTGAATGCTGCTATAATTTGTAAATACGGAACAGAAGAACGGGAGTAAGTAAACTAATTACTCTTCGTGAATTCCATTCGAACTGTATTCTAAAATATCCCGTAAATTCCGTGATAAGTGGCCACACTACATGGCCCGAGGGCGTCAGTCCCTCTCGTGCGTTTTATTTTTGTCATTTAATTGGTCAATTCTAACGTGAACCATTTGATCTGCTTTATTTTGTCCAATAAAATTCTCGAGCACTGAAAATTTACAGAAATTGCAAAGTGAAAACAGGGTCTGAAAAATGCGAAAACTTTGAAGTTTGAGAGGATTTGAGATTGAGTGTGTGCAATACATTTTTATCAACCTGTTGATTTAAGCAATTTCGTCTTCGAATACGGAAGAACCGGTTGGTAGATAAGTAATGATTTATAATTGTTTTACAAATATTGAAATACAAAATGAAGTGTATGAAATAAACGAAAGGAAGTAATGATAATATTCACAAAGAAACGAATACCTACCATAAAATTTTAATCCCGGGGTGTTTGGCATCGAAATCGTTTCATTATTTGCGGCCGTCCCAGAGTAATGACGGAGTTACCCTCGGTAACCCTTTGTCCCCTGTATTTATTTGTCATTTAGCTGGTCACTTGTTGTAATGCGTCGCGTCCCATTTAATTTGTTCTTTGTCCCGGGATAATGCTCCCGTTAGCATGTTGTCGAGGAATTTTTGATGTGCCTTTGTTACATTCTAATTAAAAACAGGAATATCAAAAGGTATTCCTGGGACTACACATAAATATTAATATGAAGTAGCGTTATCTGAATGTATGTCTGCATTTGGAAATCGAAAAGTCATATCGTTTCTACTAATATTCTAAATGTGAAAGAGTGCGTGAGAGACATTTCAATGTTTTAATCACACCTTAATGGTTAAACTCATTTGGATGAACGGTTATCTAGACCATGTCCTTAATTAGGCCATAGGATTTTTTTATCCCGAGGCTTTAGGCTAAGGGGGGCTTAAGCCTTAACCCTCGGGATAGTTTCCGACTTTGACGCGACAGAAGCCAGTTGTTAATATTGCATACAGCTCATATAATTTACTGTGGCAAAATTAAACCGTGCTAGAAGCCTAGAAAACAAAATACAATAATCTGGACTAGTAACAGTTATAGCTACTTATTACCAAACTAAATAAATACTAAACCAGCAGTCATAATATTAGTTACGAAAACTACGCAACTTTTGCAATAAAATACTTAACTAAGTACAATATAAAACATCGACATCCCTAGACGTATCCGATCGCGATCCCGTCCCGTCCCGATATTTGTTATTAAATTGTCCAATGCTACCCATTGAGCTGCCCGCTTTCCCGGGAATATCCGGGAATATTCTCGGCTCCATCCTGTAGAGAAATTTTACACGGATATCTTTGTGAAATGAAAAGGTAAAAGAGAACGCGCGCAAAGGGAAATGCCTGTCTTTTACACTGGAAATGTGGCTTTCCTATTGAAACGGAATTTTCCTGTTCCACGGTTTACACGTTATTTGTTTTGTTGAATGCAGAGTTTACATATATTTAAATGTGGGTAAGTAGTTGTAATGCTGACCTTATATTTAATTTGCTTGTGTTTAGTAGTACCTAATGCAATTTAAATGCTACCTACGTCAGTAGTACGGTACGATAGGAAACTGTCTGTGATTCTGATAATATTATGTTATTTGTTCTGCTAACTTGTGTTTCTTATTTGACGAGGAAACCTTTCAGTACTTACCTAATTAAAATTCTTCTTAAGTTTGTTTGTTTCCAATGTATCAACAAAGGATGAACTGATGAATAGGTACGTATAGACGAGACGCTTGTACTATAAACAGGACACACATTAACGATCAGCTTTGACGACTCTCATACTGCACGTAGTGCACGTGTTCCTCGTTAAATCTTTATTTCTCACTCGACGTTCAACTACAAGTCCTTTAAAGTTGTCAACCAGTGTATCTAGGACTAGCTTCTATAGATCAATGTCTCTAAGTTCCTATATAGGCACTTTAGAATACTATTCATGCGTGTATTACTCGATAAAATATCACATTTCCGAAGGCACATCTCCGTTTCGTACTATCGTCCCGCGCTTTCACTTTTTGATCGCAGTTTGTATCTACTTAGCCCACTTTCAGTAACAGTGCCGGCTAAACCCCCAACAAAACTTCCTTTGTAATACAACTGGCGCTAATAGCCACTAATATGGTTATATGGTTCAGCTATTTAGCCTCTTTAACGCCTTGAAGTCAGTGCTATGCAACACAAATGCACGCGCTATCGTTCCGACTGGCAACGCCGGGCGGCTATTATTACGTAAGCGACGTTGCCGTTCCGCCAGACACCAGTCTCGCCGCTCTCGCCCGCCGTGCCCCTCAGTCTCGCTAGAGCGCTTTCGATATTACAACGTCAATTTCGACATTCATGATGGATTCAAATTCAAATTCGTTCGATATGTATTCTCCAAAAATAGAAATCGACTCGGAGAGTGAGAGGGAGTATTCGAGGCGAGAAATGAAGTACGATAGTGCAAAATTCAAGGTGCACTGGAACTCGGAGAATACCATGAAGTTAGCTGAGATTATGGAGAAGGAGTGTAAGGAGTTGTGGGATACGAAGAACCCGTTGAATAAGGACCGAAACGCGCGGCAGGCGAGGTTGGACTATTTGGCGGATATGTTTGGCACGACGTCGGAGGAGATTAGCAGGAAGATACACAATTTGCGGACACAGTTGAACAATGAGTTGCGGAAAATAAAGCGGCGCCAAGTTGTGCGTAGTGGGTGGGAGTACTTCGACGCCCTCTCGTTCCTGATGCGCGCGCCCTCTACCGACCCTCTGGAGACAGTCGACGCAGTTAATTTAGAGGTAAGTAGGTAACTCACTACGTCGTGTAACTATTGCGCGCTCGATAAAAATGTTATCTTCGTTTACAATTTTTCATTGTTGAGTTTTGTTGACAGCGGCATGACACCGAGTTAGGATTTTATCGCTTGACTGTTATCAAATTTTATGTGTTGCGGTGTGTTGTTTCTTTTTTGGATGACGGAATATTGCAAATATTTTTTCTGATCTCATATTTTTATATTAGGTAGTAGGTAAGTAATTCACTTAATTATTGTTTTTCTGTTAAGTACCTTCAGGAATGCGATTAAAATGTCACAGTAGATAAATGACGTTTCTAGGACAGATTATGTAGCAATAAGCATAGACAGTATTTTTTTTGGGTTTGGAAAAAAAAGTTGGTACGTAAGTAGGTACCAACTATCCAGGAATGTTAAAAAAACCGACCAAGAATATGTTTTGTTTGCATATTTTTTGGGTTCCGTACCGAACGAACCAAACACAAAGAGCAGTAAGTTAATAGAACGGCTTACCGGCCTATGATTCACAATTTAATTCGAATTTATAGCGATTATATTTTATTTTTAAGAACGAATAAACACTTGTTTTTATTTCTACAAACCTATTATTTTTTAAGTTAATATCGTAGATATGACAAACAGTTAATTAATGTTACGTACCGGCTTATTATTGTTTTCTTTTATGGAACAAAACTTCATGGAGCACCTGTGTTTCGTTGAAAATGAACTTTATCGTCATTGTCACAAGGTCTCAGTTACCTTGCCTCTGTGAACGTAATCGCATGTCTGTATGACGTAGGTAAACATGCTGCGCTGCGAGGAATAGACGTACAAATAGACAATCAAACGAATTAAGACCGTATGAAAGTTACATAAGAACTTATAACCGTTCGTTTTTTAAAACCCGGGAACGTAGTAATGACATTTGGTTGTTAAAGAAAAGTAAAATAAAGGGTTGTTCTTAGCTATGCCTAGTGATACAAGAAGAAAATATAAAACCACTTTTGAATTATTATAATTATGTTTTTATTGTGATAAATTTATGCAAATGGTATGAGGGTATGACGACACAGACAACAAAGAAAGGATGAAGACTTATTTTCAAATATTAACATAAACGACAATCGGAAAGAGTATTTACACCACATTCACCCACCCCCGTGTCAGAAAACGTTATCTAAGCGACGAGCTGGAGCTCTCTTCTCTCGTGTGTAGCACCGAGGTGCTACAGTATCTTTAGTTACAGAGTTCTCAGCTTAGTGATAATCCTAGAGCATCTTCAGCTGGTATTTCTGTGCGTAATTTTTAACTTTCGAACAATGTATACTTACAAGTTTCGTAAATGCATTTTTTAAGCAAATGTGTTGATAAAATAATAACGCTTAGATAGATGAGAGAGCCTGTGTCACACAGGCCTAAAACTGTTATTTTTAATGACTTGAATGACTTGTTGTATGTCTATTGCGAGTACCTACCTACCAAAAAAAAAAATCAGTTTTTATATTCTAAAGAAAAATAGCATTATTTTTATTTACACAAAACTTATCTCACTCAGCTTGCGGAATTCCAAGCCGATGAAGAAGAGGAGTTTGGCGCTGCTGCGCGGGCGCACGCCGCCCTACTTCTCAACAACGGCAACAGCACCAGCAGCAGCCCCAGCCGACGGCTGCACAAGCCCCTGAGGGTGGCAGCATCAGCACCCATGCCCTTGCCGCCCAGTGCTAACCCCCTCATGTGGCCTGAGGAACCCACGCCGAGGATTCGGCCTGGGCTGAATGCTGATGAATGTCAGGTGAGATGACGTCCTATCCTACTATAGCTAAAATAAATGTGAAAGTTCAATGGAGGAACAAGGGATAGATACATGTCTGCTACCTACTCGTTCACGCAAAAACTAGGATTTTGATGAAACTTTAAAGGAATGTAGCGTAATTAATACCGCAGAATAATGCATAGAATCATCATCTGCCTAGCCTTTTCCCAACTATATTGGGGTCGGCTTCCAGTCAAACCTGATTCAGCTTAATACCAGTATTTTACGTGGAGCAGCTGCCTACCAGACCTCCACAACCCATTAACTGGGTAACACGGTACTACTTGCAAGACTGGTGCCAGATTATCTGGCTTCTGACTATGCGTAACGACTCCCACCAAAGATCTATAAATGACAGCCGGGACCCACGGCTTAACGTGCTTTCCGAGGCACGGAGGAAACTCGGTATGTTAAGATGGTTACACATCCACAGACCAACCTCGGCAAGCGTTGCTTTACCTTAAAGATCGACCCGTGTGGCTGTTATTATTTAGCCACGAGCTCCTCCAGAATAATGCATAGGGAAGAATTATTAATTCCACGCGGGCGGCAGTTATTTTTTGAATAAACTGATGACCTTTACAATTTCATCATCATCATCAGCCGCCTGCCCTTTCACATATTTCTATTTACTGCAATTTCAATAGGGTTGTTGCCTGGGTTAAACAAATATGATTATATTCAGTCCGTCGTCCGTTAGATTATCGAAAAAAAAACGAACATAAAACGCATCCAAGATAAACACAAGTTCACGAGTTTTTAACGCACTGTATCGTCTTCATTTTATGTTTAAGTGACAAAAGAAAAAATGTGTCTAATATTTTTTGGAAATCTATCCGTCGGACTAATTATATTTTATTCCCTATTTTATATAAAATTACCTTTAGTCTAAATTAAAAATAAGACTTATTTTAATTTACTGTTGGATTAAACGCATCTACAAGGAAAGTATAATAAAGTAGAATACACCCATTCATACTTTCGTTGTAGATTTCGTTCCAACAGTGAATTAAAATTAGTCTTATTTTGAATTGTGACTGTTATTGAAAACAGGCACTAAACTCGATTAAATAGTTTTATTGGGTTAAAGCGAGAAATTCTGAACATTTCAAATATGGAATGTTTGATCAATTTCCATTACATCGAATAAATTCCGTCCGTTCCAACTTTCGACGTATTTCGATTGGTGGGTCTGCGTCGCTAAAATATTTTGAATATTATCATTGTTTTTGAACTATGATTAAAGTGACGAGATTCTTGGCAACGTTCACAGCTAATTACATTCTAGTTCCTATAACGACATGCTTAGACTAATTGGTAATTACTGACGACTGGATAACAAAGAGATCCACTCTTTGTTATCCAGTCGTCAGTAATTCGCCTCAAGCGCCTCAGTTTCTTAGAAAGCAAATATACTTACATAAAATAGCACAATAATTAAGCCTGTATTCCCCGTTGGGTAAAGTAGAGGAGTATCTATTATACAACGAATACACTCATATAGGAATGTATCGCCAGATAAGTGTCGGCTACAAATCCACATTTCGAACGTTACCGAGAAATTGCAAATGAAGAATCTCAAGTGTAGAGCTCATGTTGGTTCTCATGCTGGTAAAATAGTGAACTACATTCACTATTTTACCAGCATATTGGTTTGGAGCAAGTAGAGGTTCCAAGTGGGTTTTCGTCAACTGGAAATTCCGGAAAACTGGAGTTTGGATTTGTGCCTAGTGTCATTGCTTACCTGCCTTTTGTCCCCAGATATTTGGCGACTTCGTAGCCTCAGAGCTCCGTACACTCCGCTCTCATGAGTCTCGCAAGCGGCTGAAGAGGATGATTCAGAAGGCTATCCTCCAAATCGGAGAGGAGGAGGATGTCAACATGATCAGTGGATGACAACGACGCCTATCGCTCGATTCAACTGAATAGCTGTTGGCCAGGCTACGGGTCTCAACGAATCGTGTGATGCCGCGAGTGAAAGACAAATCTACGATTTTAAGTTCGTTTTTTAAATTGTTTAAAAAGAAAAAATAAGTTCGAAACTGCTATTAGTGATTTTGGTTTAAGTGTCTAGAATTATATTGGTAAAATGTATGCTTTATTAATGTATTCTCGTAGTTTTTTTCACATTATTGGGGACGGCTTCCAGTCAAGTATTGCAAATGGAGCGATTGCATATTTGACCTCTACAGCCCAGTAACTGGGTAATACGACACGACATGGCAAGGATGTCAGATTCATGGGTTATTTTCTTACGTGCTTGGTATATTATAATCTACTGCTATTTGCCAATTTCTCAGTGACAGCCCGGAGTTTGGAAAGCACGTTAAGCCGTTGGTCCTGCGCCAGATCTCTCTCCAGTCGTGTCGGGTTGCCGTCCCATCGGAATATGAGAGTGATGGAAGAAGGAGTGCACCTGTGTTTGCGCTCACACTTGTGCACTATAATTTGTCCCGCGCCGATGGCTAGTCTCGGTTGAGAGTGGCCGCCATGGCCGAAATCGGTGAGGAGGACTATATATACCTATGTGCCCAATTTAAATTTGTGTATTCTCAGTAGTATCTTGTTATTAATATTTCTTAAATGTGTAAATAGGACTTGATATAGGTAAGCACTCTCAGTTCAAATTAAACGGAATGTTTTCAATGGAAAACAAAGTCCTACAGAGCAAGTTGGCAAACTAACTAATTAAACACATCGCTGACTCTCGGTTAACTGGCTCGACTGAGCAAATGGTATGAGGCGAAACTGCACACTGGTATTTTTTCATTGTAATGTGGAAAAATAAATGTGGTATTTCCTTTGAAACTGTAAACTGTTGAAGTGTGTAGGTATATTAACCGTATATTAGTGCATATGAAAAATGAATATGCTTTTTAAGATATAGGTATCCTTTAAAACGGATAAGTAGTGCTTCTCAGATTTTAGTCAATAGATTTTGTGTATCTAGAAATAATAAAAATGCATTCTAAAATATTTATATGTAATATAGTCACATAGTTTTAGACAAGTAGTTTTATTTTTCTTATATTTAATATTTTTCGCATTTAAGGAAAAGCCATTGTAGGACCACAGTTTGTAGGCAGCTTATCACGTAAATATAGCTAGGTTATAGGTACCTAGTTTTTAAATTTTGTGAGAATAACATGTGTAGTACTAGGAAAATAATGTGTAATAATAATAATAGTGCATGCAAAATATAAATAGATCAGTTTAAACATGTTTATCCATACTAGCCTACAATTGTACTGTTTGCATTTAGTTACATAATATATTATGTATTTAAATTCCGTGGTTTACCAAATCAATGGGATTTTTTTTGTTTGTTTAAGTACCTGTAAGTATAATTTTTTTCTTCAGATTAGTTAATAAGTTACCAAATTTTAAAAGTCCATGTTAGCACACTCTCACATACTATTGAACTGGTTCTAGAAGATTGGGGCCTCCTAACATAGGTATTTCTCATACTTAAAAGGAGACTCCTATGTAAGATATAAGTACCTATTGTAGAAGTTGTAAAGTTACTGAAATAAATTATTATATTATTATTATATTATCTTCTATACATATATAGAGATTCTTCTATAGAAATATTAAAAATGTAATGGATCGCTGTCTGTACATGGAAGATGTATGAGAAAAAATATTATTGGAACCTTTATGAACGCAAATAGCACCCAAAACAATGATTGTTAGAATTTTTGTTTGTTTGTCTGTGCGTTTGTTCACGCTAATCTCAGAAACGGCTTATTCGATTTAGATATGGTTTTCACTAGTACATTGTGGTAAGCTTCACTTAACATTTAGTGTTTGTTTCATGTCAATAGGTTCATAAATAAAAAAGTTATGTCAATTTAAATAATCACGTCGAACATTTGTTAAACTATCTAAATCTATCTATTCTTTCTCTGTTCAGTAGCATTGACTGAAACTTTACTAAACTTTATAATCTTAAAATAAAAATGTCTGCCCCAAGTAACTACTCCACGCGGACCAAGTCACGGGCAAAAGCTAGTTATTATTATATTATAATAAGTAGTAAAATAAAAACCGTGTATTCTGTTTATTAATGTTACTTCAATAAATACGACATTAGAATCTATTCCCAGTTTTATTTATATTTCCTAAATAACCATCTTTTTCTATACTTACAAAATATAATCTCCAGTATTTTCTGTTTCAGCTAAAAACTTATTTATATCGATGTACGTGTTTCAATCGGTATTATAATTGCGAATATATTATTTTGCATAATATGAATATTTTATACGCTACAACGCGGTCTTAAAACTTATAATTTATTCTAATTAACAACTTGTACAAGAAATACAGGCTGGATCAAGTAATTATATGATGTTTTTTGATCTTGCCGCGTTTGTTAGGTACAAATCAGTAGGTAATTAATTATTTATAATTAAATTGAAATCAAGGAATATTTAAGTTTTATAGGAGAAAAAATCCTGAAAAATAAGAGGAGGTACTTAATGGTTAAAATTCTCGTAAAGTAGATATTAACTTTTGTTCAACTAATTAAAGAAAAGGAGCTATCAGCAATATTTTGATAGATGGGTACACCCATCTTTTGTCAGGATAAGGGTAGGTAGGTGCCTTCCAAGAATAGTTAATTAATACCTTGGAGTTGAGGTACTGGTATATATGTCACCGGAAAATGGCAAACGCCGTAAGATTGTATAATATGGCGTGAAATTGTAAAGTATTTTTCTAAATAAAACACGGATATATTGGAGAAATAATGATTTTGGGTGGGAATTATTGTATTCAAAACGATTTTTATTATATAATATATCGAGAAAATATAATCTAATCAAGATTTATTACAATCTTACGGAGTCTGCAATTTTCTGGTGACGTAAATAAGTTCAAAGTTGTATTCATTTGAAATTCGGATGCCCCTAGATTATGTATGATAAACTGCCTCGTTGCCCTCGTGGTTGTAAGCACGACTGCTAAGTGGGGGCTGGGTACGATTCCAAGGTCGGGCAAAAAAGATATTGGATTTTTACATTACAAATTTCTTAGTAGCAGCCGGTTTGGAAGTTGGTAGTGCGGCACCCCCGTGCCTCTGATGGCATGTCCCTAAAGCGATTGGTTCTGCGCCTGATCTCTCCCCAGTCATGTCGGATGGCCGTACCATCGGACTTACGGAGAACAAGGACAGAGAGAGCACCTGCGTTAGCGCATACATTTGGTTGCTCAAATATCTGCTGCTTACTTGGCAAATCTACGTAAAGATTGGCCACCATGGCCGAAATTCTATCGGGAGGATTACTTCTAGCAGAATGTGTGACCTCATGAGGTACTATGAAGATATGAAATGATTAAATTGTAAGTATTAATCAATTAGCTAATGATAATTATGAAAACTGACTGTCACAGGTAACTGAATCGAATTCAATGGAACAAAAAACAGTTTTACTGAATAAAAAGGTTAAACGTTTGTCGTTCTAAAAAACCATACTCAAGACAATAAAAGCCTGTTTTCTGTCTACTTATATCAAGTAATTAAATTAACTAAAGTGGAGTACTTGACGTAATCGCTAACACGAACCTGCAATTACCGAGTTAATGTGATTGCTATTAGCAAAGCGGATTAGATTTCATTCATATAACTAGACAGACGTACCTACCCTTATCAGGCTACAGTAGGGTTACCAACTAAAAGTTAAAAAAAACTAGGAATTGTAGTTGGATAAACTTCGTCTTGGTTGACTGGTAGTGAATTCCAAAGGCACTATGTCCGCCATTGTACCTTTGTGCATCATCATCATCTGCCTAGCCTTTTCCCAACTATATTGGGGTCGGCTTCCAGTCAAACCGGATTCAGCTGAAGAGCATGAAGTTTAAATTAATCTGTACTCATTTTAATAAAGCTGAAGAGTTTGTTTGTTTGTTTTGAACGCGCTAATCTCTGGAACTATCAGTCGGTTTTGGGAAATTATTTCTGTAAATGATAGCCACATTCATGAGGAAGGTTATAACCAGAGGTCGGAATTAGGTAGAGTTATTTATGTACTTACACTGATTTCATACAGCGAAAGAATAAAGTGGATATGCCTCAAATCCCGAGATTCATTTTAAAGAGCAGAAAAATCCCGTGATTTATTTAATAAAATAGTTATTTACTTTTACACAGTTTTCGTATTAATAAAAAAGGCGTGATATAAGTATGAGAATTTGCTTAAAACTATTAATAATTTGTGTTGTGAATTAAATACTAATAAAAATTGTATGTTAACTATCTTTGTTTTATTTGTCTTATCTTTCTCTGGGGTTTTTGTTATTATTTATTTGTAATATTGTTGGCCACACGGGATTGTCTATTAGAAATCCCGGGAAGATCCATATTAATATCAACATTTCGGTGCAAGTGCATAAATAACTCTACCTAATTCCGACCTCTGGTTATAAGCTATACGGGAACGAGAAAAAAACGGATATGCGCGTACGAAGTCGCGGGCAAAAGCTAGTAGGTAAATAAATAAAAACCACAACAAATCAGTTTGAAAACAGGCCGCAGTAATAGTGTTGCGAATTTTAAATTAATATGTACTTAGTGAAAAGAAGTACCTACGTAAATTTATTTCACAAGTAATAATATTAATCATGTTTATAATAAAATGATTCGAGTTGAAAACGAGTTGTCAAAACAAACACTTGTTTGCAACGTATTTTTAAAGTTAGGTTAGTAGCTAATAAATTCTAATATTACAAACGTATTTATTTTAACACCTTATATAATACTAGCGGACGTCACGTGGTTTCACCCGCGTGGTTCCCGTTCCCGTGGGAGTACGGGGATAACAAATATAGCCTATGTTACTCGCTGATAATGTAGCTATCATTTGCTGAAAGAATTTTTCAAATCGATCCTGTAGTTTTTAGTTTTGTTCGTTACATACAAAAATACAAATCTTTCCTCTTTATAATATTAGTATAGATATGGATGTATGTATCCGGAAAATTGCAGACTCCATAAGATTGCAATAAATCTTTATTAGAATTTAATTTCTCGTAAGTAAGCAATTACTTCCATCCAAATTCAATTGTTTTCAATATATCCGTGTCTTATTAAAAAAAATAGTTTCACGCGATATTTTACAATCTTACGGCGTTTGCAATTTTCCGGTGGCATATACTTTCAATTCCACCAATTCTCTTCAGTAGTTTGTGTGTTGGATTGTGAAGCTTGCCACCACCCCTGATGTCACGTCCACGACCACACAGCCAAGAGTTGAGTTTAAAATAATCACAAAATTTGTCACATTTCATATCTTAAGTAGATAGTTCTGATGATTGCAGCTATTGTTGTTAGCAGTTAATGATTTCTTTCTTTTGACCACTGAGGAACCACAGGAACGCTGCCTAAAATCTATCCAGGACATCTCACGACACTACAAAAACCAGGACATGTCCTCGATTAACAGGACGTTTGGCAACTCTAGGCACTCTACAGTACCTATCTATTAAATAAGTATTAATTAAATAAAAGAAGAAAAAAGTGACGCAACCGAACGGTGCACACCATGACACCACCCGGCATTTTGTTTTCAGAGGCGCTCAACCTTTTTGCCGAGCCGCAATACAACCAATTAATGTTTTCGTTTTGTCGTTAGCTGCACGGTTGGCGGTCTACAAAAACAACGATTGGAAAAGGTCCTGTAGAATCATGTATTTTAGAACTTCAGCTTAGCGGATTATTTATTTACCTAAAAAAACTTACGAAGAAACGATGTAATGAGGCCGCTAGTTGCGTGTTTTTTAGTTAAATGTTTTCTTTTTTTTATTTTGGTATAAGATATACTTATATAAATTAATAGCTTAAAATAGCTTCTCTTAATATCAAAAGACACAGAATAAAAATGAAAATAAACCTATTGATACACTTTTTGTTACCTACCTACACCTTTAGGCATATTAAAATGAAAATATCGTGCATTCGACTATTCACTTCACTTCCTCTTATTAAAATACACGGAAAACGGATACTCTTTTATGTCTCGCTTCTCACATTAAAGGTCTGAAAAGAGAATTCTGAGAATTTCAGGTTGAGCACCCCTGGACTGTTATCTCAAGTTTACACACGGATAAGCACGCATGCGATCGTTAGGGTTCCGTACGGTATAGTCAAATAAGAGGCTCTTATCAACAGTTCAAGACTCAATATTTCTTTTTAAGTATCTACGTATTATCATGTAGAGTGTTGCTTTAAGGACATGGAAACATAATATTTCACATAACTTAGCAAAATAAAGTGTTAATGATGTTGAGTTCTGATTCAAACTCGATTTAGATTTTGTTTTTAAGATAAAATAATTAGGTCAGAAGATTATATCCAGTACTTACAAAAAACTTCATCCCTATATGTATAGCAAAAGTGTAAATGTGGGGGTTTAATACAGGTATAAAGTATGTTATGGGCCCTATTTCATGCAAAAACATCGATAAGTAACCACAAAAAATTGTTTATCATCCTATTTCTTAGGGAGTTTAAATAATACTTATAGGGAACATGCCTCTTTATTCTCTTTATCACATCTAACCACGAATTTGCTCTAATCGTTCACGTAAAAAATATCAACTCAGACTCCCCTAACTAAATTATTCATGAATAAACAAAATCTAGTCACGAACGTTCACACCCCGAAATCAATGCAATCAAAGCCCGAAAACAGACCCAGATCGCACGGACATCGAAATAACCCCTATAATGTGAACAACAACAGTTTGGCAGACAGTGTACGGAGTCGGACACTCAAAATAAATCTCATCGCACGGACGAAACACCCTCTAGAAATAACACGCACCGCTTCCTAGCACCCTTTTGGGCCATTGCACACGAGTCTGTGCTTTTGTCCTTAAAGAGGATTGTGGTTAAATTTTCGTAATGATTGTACAGTTAGTAGAAGAGATAGATCATGAATATTTGCATGATACAATTATATAAATATAAATAAAGATAAAGGATAGATGGTAAGGCTATTTTGAAAGACTGATGAATGAGGAAAATATGTGGAGTGGTGTTTTAGAGAGTAAACCAGTGAATGAAGGGTTAGTGAAGACGGTCAGTGTTGATGAAGTGAGAGTAGCAGTGAATGAAATGAAGAAAGGTAAGGCAATTGGTCCAGACGGAATACCAATTGAAGTGTGGAAGTAATTACGGGTGGACGTGTTTAGTTTTATTCTTCAATAAGTAGTTGCTGGAAGAAACCATAGCTGATGATGGTGGTGGTTCGTTGGTGCTCATCTTTAAAAACAAAGGCGATATGCAGGAGTGCAGTAACTATCACATCACACTGGTATTCTAAAGGCGAAAATTTGTGAGTGTGTATGTTTGTTACTTCTTCACGCGCAAACGGCTGGACCGATTTAGATGAAATTTCGTATAGAGATTGTTTGAGTTCCGGAAAAGGACATAGGATTAGGAGTAGTAGGAGTTTTTATCCAGGGAGTATGTTTCCTTGGGATAATTTTCGACAATCACGCAGGTGGTGCCGCGGGCGGCAACTAGTAGAGGAATAAAGCTAATATCACATAGTGTGAAAGCTTGAGAAAAAGTTATTGAAAGGCGGCTGAGAGAACAGAGTGAAATCTCACAGAACTAGTTCGGTTTTATGCCTGGTCGGGGTAGAACGGATACCATTTTCGCTATCCTTCAGCTGTGCGAGAAATACAGAGTTGTGCATAAAAACTTGCACATGGTATTCGTTGACCTCGAAAAGGCATGTGACAGGGTGATGCCTCGTGAGCTTTTGTAGTGGGCTCTTAAGGAGAAAGGTCTGTCTGGAAAGTATGTGCAGTTGATCCGAGCAATGTACAGTCGATGCAGTACCCAAGTTCGGTCTGTAGTGGGCACCTATAACAGCTTCAGTGTGGCAGTCGATTTGCACCAAGGGTCGGCCCTTAGCCCCTACCTCTTCCTGATGATAATGGATGCTCTGACGTCGGACATTCAGGAAGAGGCTCTCTGGAGCATGTTGTTTGCTGATGACATTGTGTTGGTTGCCGAAAGCGGCCTAGAGATCCAGAGCAGATTGGAGACGTGGTGGCAAAAACTGGAGAGTGTTAGCCTGCAATTGAGCAGAACCAAAACAGAATACCTGTTATGCGATTTCAGCGGACTCTCCAGTCCTATGCCTTTAGCTCTCACCGGAACGCCTATACCGATCTACTCGGACTTTCGATACCTCGGGTCGCTTGTCCTGGGGGACGGTGATATAGACCGAAACGTAACGTACCGGATCAACTCAGGATGGATGAAATGGTGACAGGTCACTGGAACAACTTGCGACCCACGGATGCCCCTTAAGTTATAGGGGAAAATCTATAAGCCCGTAATAAGACTTGTCATACTGTATGGATCAGAATTTTGGGCTGTGAAAAAGACGGATGAGAAGAGATTACATGTAGCGGAGATGAGAATGTTGAGATGGATGTGTGGAGCATCGAGAATGGATAAAGTGAGGAATGAGTACATAAGTGGTACTTTAAAAGTGGCGTCAGTGACGGAAAAGTTGAAATTGAACCGCTTATCTTCGTATGGTCATGTGAAGAGGAGGGATGAAATGTATGTAACTAAAAGAGTTATGAATATAAATGTGGATGAGGGAGGCCAAAGAAAAGATGGATGGATTGTGTTAAGAGTGATATGACAGAAAAGGGAGTTACTGATAGCGTGACGGCTGACAGGATAGAATGGAAGAAAAAACCTGTTGCGCCGACCCCAAGTAACATGGGATAAGGGCAGGAAGATGATGATAAAGTAAAAAATACGTGTCCAATATTTTTTGATAATAACTACGCACCAAATATAATATATGTCTTACCTAGGAAACATCACTATTCCTGACAATATGGATAGTTGCTCAAAATACTGTACTAATGTAATCTGATAGTACAGGAATGAGCAGGCATGGAGACATTGAACTGGCCGTAGAACTGGGCCGGGACACGCCAAGTGGACTGACAATCTAGCCAAGACACCAAAAAAGGATCGGATGCGGAAGCCACAAGACTAGGGAGCCTTGGAGAGGACGTCCTCATGCTTAACATTAAGTGGATAGGAATACGCTTCAAAGAAGAGAGAGATCACAGGATATTTTAGTAAATGTGTAGGATGGATGATAAACGCCACATAATATTGGACTCACTATGGTAAGCTCCTGAATTCCTGATACTAAATGACACACAATTTCATGCATGCAATATGCTAAATCACCATTTATAACAACAGTATAGCCCGAACGAGCCGTCCCAAATTATTTCCGCCACTTGACTACGAATAACGAACGGTAGTTTCAATTGTTCGTCAATCACTGTTTTTTAGTACGAAGTTCAATCGGTGTCAACTTGGTAGCCCTTCTATTGATTCTACCCCTATATTTTGTTAATGTGGGGTTGAATGTCAATTACTGTGTATTTTTGACGACATACAAGCGACTATTGGATTTGTAGGATTTTTTTGTTACGATGTTTAAATTGTGTATCTACCTAATTGCTCTAAAAAACATGTAATTCTCCTAAGTAAAAGCGTCGTGATCACACTGTTATTGAATTTCACAGTCTTAGCAGATAGATTTGCATAGAAGATAGATCTTGTCTTCTATACAAATCCTGGGATCAACATAGCAACGGGAATGGAAACTGAACCTACCTGAGCGTTTATATTTTGTTTTAGTTTAAATGAGAAATTGCTATTTTAAAAAGTTTTATCCATCCTCGTTTTGGTCTCACATTTAGTTTTTTTCCGATCACCCTCATTTTTTCCAAAATGTTGTTCGTAATTTTCTTGGAAGAAGGGTTTATGAGCAACCTCGTAACAGCTTAAAAGGATACGAGATGTGATATGCTGGTTAAAATAAGTATTTTCTCAAAATTTGGGCAACAATGGACGGAACACACGGTGAGCGGTTCCAACCAACATGAGAAATTATCCCAAAGAAAGTGGAGCTTAAAAATGTTATCTAACTACTGTTGGACACAAAAGATCTACATCTACCTCATTCTAAATATTGCCCAAATTCCTGTAATATGAAAATATGTATTTATAACTAATGGAATAGGATAACTCCATGTTTACTTTACATGCTATCTAGTTTATTATGATTTAGAACTTATTCGGGCTACCGGAATACCGTAATTTTTTTCCGAGTTTTCATAACCTCAAAATAAACTTCCTATACTTTTCCTAACGTTAGGTATCCCTATATCATTAAATTCTGTACTTACCTAATTTAAATCTATTTCGAAATTATAATGACTCCCAAACAAATGTCAGACATCGGAAAGTCCTCAAATTAATCATTCCGTACATGTCACGGGCAGGTGAGAAGGGTTCGTACCTGCGCTTGCTGACCCCTAATTGCCTTGTTTTATTTGACGTGAGTGTGTAAATAATAGCTTAGGTACGCTTTGTTGATTTATTTACTTATCCACTGATCTAGTATGTGACGGATATCCCCCATATTGTGGCTTGCACTGAAAATTCGCATCGTCAGTATCGTGATTTCAATCCTGAATAATGTGGTGAGTTTTTTTTTTTGGGCATTATGTATGGGCTGGCCTACCCTTACTATAGACTACTGCACGCCCATGCTCCAAGGAGTTACAAACTCTCTATGACCAGACAGCTCATAACCCCAGGACCGCGGGCCACAGGATGTCTCGCAATCGTGTTTGGATTTGCCCATCGTCAACGGTCAACAGCTGGTGATACGTCTTTTAGGAGGAACTGATTTCTAGGTTTCAAAATAGTCTGCTCTTTATGAACTTACTCTCAATATCTTCATGTCCATCTCCTTCTTCATCTTCTATTCATCTTGATGAAGTTTTGGAAAAACCAGCTAGAAATTACAGAAACGCAAAACTAAACTTCCTTGACACGGAATTGTTAGAAACAGCTTCTTGAAAAACATAAAGTCATTTTGAATTTAAAAAAAAAAAATTGTAATCATAATAATTATGACTGTTTTCTTGTAAAGTAGTACTAACAAAGCTCCTAATTACTCGCTACTAACCCATATGGACTCTTGTTCGAAATAAAGATTTTGATTGATTAATTGATTTTCATATAATTTTGGAGACCGTGAATCGGCAACCATAAGGTTACGGAAGTTGGTGTGCATCTGCCAATCGTACGCGGAAGCCCATGGGCTCAGATACAACGCGAATAAGAGTGAGTTCATGTTGTTCAAGTCAGGAAGCAAAGGCTACTCCCATGTTCCTCATGTAACTCTATGCGGCTTGCGTTTAAAAAAAGTAAGTGCCTTTAAGTATCTGGGTCACTGGGTGACCGAAGACCTGAGTGACAATAAGGACATCGAGAGGGAGCGCAGGGCGCTGTCCATCCGGTGTAATATGTTGGCTCGTAGGTTTGCACGTTGCACTACTCAAGTAAAGATAACATTATTCAAGGCATACTGTCAGACCTTCTACACGTGCAGCCTATGGACTAATTTTACATTGCGGGGGTACAGTGCTCTGCGTGTACAGTATAACAATGCGTTTAGGATATTGTTGGGGCTGCCACGCTTTTGTAGTGCTTCCGCTATGTTTGCTGAGGCGCAGACTGATGATTTTTTCGCCATAATCAGAAAAAGGTGCGCCTCGCTCTTAAGGCGTGTGCGTGGCAGCCCGAATGGTATTCTTAGCGCATTGTCCCAGAGGTGGGACTCACCAATGTTGATGAGGTGGATGCGGCTGCACGCTAGCGGTCCCTCTTACTTATAGACTTGTGTTTTTGACAATCTATTTGTTTAAATTATATTTTGACTATTGTTATTATTTGACAGTTTTATTATATTTGATTATTATTATTATTTGACTTTTCACGATTAATTTCACGATTAACTTTTATAATATTTTTAATTTATTGTATTTCTTTAAATTTATTCATATTTATGTTTTTATATTGTTTTTTATGTAATATTATGGATTTTTTATTATCTGCAATAAATTGAATTGAATTGAATTGAATAAGGTACCTAGATATAGATAGGACGTCATCCAGGGACGACGGTCTTTGCAGGCGACTCGACGAGGAACCGGAGGGAACGTGGTGAATGGCGTGCAAATACCCTATAAAAAAATCCAGTCAATTACCGTATGTATTTGACTGGATTATTTTACTAGGTACATTTCTCAAAACCTAGAGAGCAGACAAGACTATTATATATAGAGAAAAAAATATTTCTTAAAAATCTCAATAAATGGCGGTGTTGTCAGCGTTTTGAAATCTGTAATAATCAGAGACAGGACTGATTGCGTGTGATGTCACTCACAAGTCCCACCATATTGAATTTAAGCCATCCAGTACAAATGACATTTTGTGTGACAAGGATAGAAGAATAACTTCAAAAGTGTATAACTTCTCTGTTTTTCGACCATTTTATTATTTTTGTCACCAAGCGTAATGTTTTAATATCATCTATCATATGAGACAGTATTCATTCATTTAGATTTTTCATACTAGTCAAATACCCTATTGGAAAAACGAACCTGTTGTAGAAAAGTATAACCTCTGTTGTGCGGACTTGTTTTTATAGATATATTGTTTCTTAATGTATTGCCTAGTTACTTGAAATAAACACTCTTGTCATTCAGCATCTTTTTCTAACTCTTATTTTACTAATAATATATTTAATACTATTCCAACCAAATATCACAACACGTTATTAGCACGAAGCTGTGGAAGAGTTTAAAATATAATTTGTAATAAAAATTAGTTGAGTTTCTTGTGTGACTAAAAATTTTACTAGTCGAAATGTCACGTGAAACTGGAGATGCTTCGAGTGTTAATAAGTCTAATCCCTCTACGTCGAATTCATCTTCGATTCCATCATTTTGTCTTCGAAATAAAGATGGATATCCTACTTGGAAGTTTAAGATGAGAAATTACCTTTTACACGAAGACTTGTGGGTAACAATTAGTGGTTATCCGGATGGTGACACGACCCCTGCTTCGANTGCACGATAGATAGAAGATCATATACTGGGTACGCCTTCAAGTTGAGTGGAGGTCTTGTATCTTGGGAGTCCAAGAAGCAACCTACTGTTGCCTTATCCTCGGCGGAAGCAGAGTATATGGCACTAGCGTCTGCCACGAAGGAAGCGTGTTACTTGCGTCGATTTATCTATGAGATAACAGGTAAACTTTCATCAGTTAACTTAGCTTCTGACAGTCAGAGTGCCATTAATCTGGTTCGAAATCCCGTACACCACAGCAGGACGAAGCATATTGATACTCGTTTTCACTTTATTAGGGAAAAAGTATCCGATAACGTTATAATGTTAGAATATGTGAAAACTAGTGATATGCCTGCTGATGTGCTAACAAAGCCACTAGGGCCTATAGTACACAAACGATGTACAGTTAGCTTAGGTCTAGAAACTTAGTTTTATTATTTTTTGTTTTCTGTTAGTGTGTTTGTCTTGCACAACTTCGATTAAGGGCGGCTGTTGTAGAAAAGTATAACCTCTGTTGTGCGGACTTGTTTTTATAGATATATTGTTTCTTAATGTATTGCCTAGTTACTTGAAATAAACACTCTTGTCATTCAGCATCTTTTTCTAACTCTTATTTTACTAATAATATATTTAATACTATTCCAACCAAATATCACAACAGAACCTACTACCAACATTGTTCTGCTAATGAAGATTTTATAGAGCGCAGTCAGTGTATCTTCTTTTGATTTTCTCGATATGACGAATTAAATCAATCGCATGGTTGCTACCGTACCTGTGAATAACTTTGAGATATTCAGCGTCCCATAATAAATACAAGTCTCCAAATTGCTCGGTATTTAAATAAATAAATAAAAAATAAAATAAGCCTTTATTGCTGAAACTTAATTTTAACATTTCCTTAACTTCATCTACATTAAACATATTTATTTTTACTTTATCTTAACTTAATTAATTTTATTTAAACTTTATCTTATCAGCTTGTCCTTCGGTAAAGGCCTCCTAGAATGCTTCTCATTTTGTCCTGGCTTTTGCAATACGTGTCCTTTCTGGACCAGCTATCTTTTTCATGTCATCTTCCCAGCGTTTAGTTTGTCTACCTTTGCTCCTTTTGCTATCACGCGGGTATCATTCCGGTACCCGCTCGGTATTCACAGATTGGTAAATAGGTACAAATTCATATCAATACTTAGAAAAAAGTAATAGCGATTATTACTACACAAGAAAATTCCTTGAAGACTCCTGAGAATTCTGTCTGACAACAGTTTCAACACTTGAGTAAGTAGGTACTTTTTTTTTAAGGTTTGGATATCATCAAATGATTTCTTCCGCTCTGGGTGGAGCGGAAGGGCGTGTCAGACTCTTACTGACCAAAACCCATCCGTGTTCCTTCCAAAGCCCTTTGCGTTCCAGAGCCGCGGTGACTCTTTCGAACAAATTCCGCAACCCTGGAAGTAGGTACCTACCTACTGTCGGCAAATTTGATTTATGACCTATTTAGCATTTACGACAATACGTTTGAAAACGTCAAAACACTAAAGATGAGAAAGAAAATGAAATGAAAGAGATGTACCTAGCTTGATCATATAAATATTGGCTCATCGCCGCAAGGTTGCCTGCTTGTCGGTCTTCTACAGATTTTACTTCGTGGAGAGTGTCCAGGAACTCCACGAGCTCATCCCACCGCCCTCCTTCTACCATCGGGCATCTAGACGCACTGCAAAGGATCCCTACCTTGTTGCTATTTCACCAATTCGCACTAAACGCTTCCAAACGTCTTTTATAATGCGCACAGCAAAGGATTGGAACTCTCTACCTGCGTCTGTGTTTCCGAACGCAAACAACCCTAATCTCTTCAAAATTAGAGTGAACAGGCTTCTTCTGGGTAAGCTCGCTCCATCATCGACTTTGTCTGTGTCATATATGACCTAGACTAGAGTCAAGAGCCATATTAAATTTAAACAAAATATATATATGAATTTTCTTTGTTTGAAATCCGACAACGATGAGATATTGAGTAGAATATGTTTTAGTACCCTCTTGTTAAAGATCTTCATGAAGTTTTCTTGGTTTACTTACTCGTAAGTATTAATTGGATTGAAATATTGAGCATTTTTCTCACCATTTACTATTAACAGTTCCACGTATACCAGAAAATTAGAAATACAAACCTTTCTTATATGACTTTTTATTTTCACAATAATTTTCCTGAATTTTTCCATCCTAAATTCTAATACATTATTCATTGTTATTAAAACCGTCTCACCTTTTCTTGGTAACAGGAAAATCCTTAAATAAAAATACCTCAACATACCACTGTTAGGCCGGCCGCATACGTCCGGTTTCTTGATTAGGTTTCCTGATAAAGAATTTAGAATTGGAGACTTGAATGCTTGTCTCACAAACAAAATGTTATAACTAGGCGCACACCTCTGTATATTTTCTGCAGGGGAAAAAATCTGACGTTCCTTTCGAAAACAAGCCGTGCGTTCGGGTTAGAAGAACGGAAAATCGAGCGTCTACGCTAGTCTCACGAAATCCCGAATCTGAATTCCTAATCAAGAAACCGTACGTTTGCGGCCAGCCTTACCTCTGACGGCGGTACACGGTAGGTATCGTTCTGCCCCATCCATTGTTTACTTATTAAAGCCATTAGCCGGTAGGTCGGCCAGAGCGTTTAATTGCCCTTTTACGGTTAGAGTAGTATTAGAAAAGGTTTTGAGGAAAATTGGTTACGTGTGGATTTGTGGACGTGTTTCGTCATTTGAGTGACTTTTGAATTGTAGACAGGTACCTAAAGGTTTTTGTAACTGTCTGTTTCTGTGAAGGTAGTATAGGCAACTAACTGGTAGGCTAGACGAACCGAAGTGACGACCCTAAACTGCCGGTGAGCTGACATCCATATAATCAAAATGGAATGACAGCTCACTTCGTGATCACGTGACATCTTGATTATATGGATTGGTAGCTCTCCTCGTGGTCACTTCACCCAAGCCTTCACTTCGACATGAGAAGAACCTAGATAAATTGTGTGATTTAAAGCTTTCTTTAAATAAATGTCAATTTGTTTGTTTGTTTGTTTTAGAGCCAAATTATGTATTTTTAACCAACTTTTAGAAAAGGAGGAGGTTCTCAATTTAGTTGAATTTTGTTGTTTTGGACCTCAACCAATTTGATTTTATGATGTGAAAGGATATACTTTCCAATTGGTCCCACAGAAATTTCATCAGATTAAGTCCAGTAGTTTGGTTCTTTGGTGATTTTTAAAAAAAAATACACGATTCCGTTTACTTGGATAACATATCATATCATCCACTACACTTGTGACTTTATAGTGGTTTTGTTAGGTGGTACCACTGCACCACTAAAATATGAAAAATAAAAAGCTTTTAGACAAAAAAATACATCCGAATTCCATATAATAAGTGTAAACTAACTTTAATTTCGGAAGTCGGCGTTAAAAACAAAGAAACAACCAAAAACACCGACTTTCGAAATTAAAGTTTTGTCAGAAAGTTTTTACTTGTAAAATATGGCCGCACTTTTCTGTGTGTCACTTTATCCTCGTGTACTGTAAAATAAACAACTTACTTACTTAAAAACATTGCCTACCCTCATGCAGTCGGGTAAAAAACGGTTATTTTAACCAATTTTCAAAATTAATAATATTTATAATAAAAATTAGCAAATAAAAAAAAAACTAACAACAAACTAAAATATAGCATCAAAGAATCTTTGATTAATCATTATCGTTTTAAAAGGCTAGGGATACGGAAGTCGGCGAAACGGCCGTCATGGTGCAACTTCAGCAGTCGTTGCGATTTGTTAAGTTTTTAAGGTTTGTATTAAACACTTTTTCGTGAAACAGGAGCGAAAATCCAAGACTTGTCTAAAGGCGACTGATGATGGCGTTAACAGTACCTATATGTTATACCGCAAGATTTGGGAGAGTTACGTTTAACAATGGACGATTAATGAGCCATTTGTCATGATAATGACGAGTATCCAGCTTAGTCCACTTATTAGTCTATTGATAGAAATTATACCTATATCGCTTACATCCAATTAAATCGTCGGCTCAATTACAGAAGTACAAAATTACAATAATATGAATTCAGACAATTATAACGCCTAAGTAATAATGATTTAATTAACATAATTTCTTGTTCCTGCAACGAGATATCTTCACACGCCATCTGATAGATTCTCTCATTAACACGAGAATCACGCAATTTTACTGGTTTTTTTTTATGTCCCGGAACTAATTATTCTGTTTATTGAGGACCTTGGAATATAATTGTTAATATTGGTAGGTTTATAGGCCAAAGACTGAAGTAAATTAAGAAGATATAAGACAGTGAAGACCAATGCTATTCCCGGCTGTCATTTGAACAACTTTATAAATAGTCATAAGCAAGAAATATTATATTATAGTTAGTGAGTTGTGGAGGTCAAAGAGGTAAATACTGGTATTCTGCTGCATCTGGTTAGACTAGAAACTATCCCCAACATATTTATGTAAAGGCAAAGGACAGTAGGTATCTAGAAATTTCAATAAAAATCTTGAGTGTTTTATACACGTCGTAACAATATGCGATGAATCTAATCAATAGTAGGTACTTCGAGCCGGATGAAGGATCAAATATTTTACTTTCCACTTTTCTGCTCTGGGGACAGGCTAAACATCTTTGGATGAAGAGGATCTTTTGCATATTATGGGATTCTGGTTCTTTTGGAAGTTATTTATCAATCGAATTCCATAAGGAGGAGGTTATCAATTCGACTGTGTTTTCTTTTTTGTATGTTTGTTATGCGATCATTCCGTCAATTATGAATGGATTTTGATGATTCTTTTTTTATTCGAAAGCCTATACTCCTGAGGTGGTTCCATTGGTGATTGGCACCAAGTTTGAATCAGATGATGGGATCATAGGGAAATCGAGAGCAACCCTCAAATTTGAAAGCACATACAATGTTTTTCATATACTTTCTAACGCAATTCAGATAAGTGTGCCTGGTAATCAACACCTGATCTCGCTGAGCTGATGATGGAAGGTATAAGTTTGGATCCGAAGCTGGGATCCCAGGAAATATATTTGATCAGCGATATTTTCTCCAATTGTCAACCGATTTGGATGATTTTTTTTTGTTTGGAAGAGTATTTTTTCAAACTGGCTTCATTTCAATTTGGTGAAGATCTGATGAAGGATTTCGGAGGTAGGCAACGGAACTCTTCAATAAATGATAGCAAATCTCCCGGGATTGCTGAAATTGCATGTCTGTTTATTGATTACACCAGTTCATACTATAACATCACGCCGGTACGCTGTGAAGGGGTACGCAGATGCAAAAAAGTCAACCTGAATTAACATGTTTTTGGGGTTATCTATTCGGGCATAACTTTATTGTTCATTAACCGATCTTGATGATTCTTTTTGCATTGGGTTTAGTTGTAGCTATATTGCATTTGCACTGTACTGTGAACTTCAAAGATAAACCAGTGACCAGTGAAAGTGAGGAGCACCTTAAAATCAGTAAAAACTGGTACTAAAGTAAAGTAGATATTTACCTATGAGCTGGTGTGGACTTGGACTGCGAAGGCACACAAAGAAACTCCTTAACGGCAAATAGTACAACCTCTCATAATGGGAATAATGTCACTTAGTTGTGGGGTATCACCACTAAAAAGTGAAAAATAATTACTTTTTTACAAAAATAAATCGACTTCCAAATAAAAAACACTACAAAGTATAAAATAATTTTAATTTCGGAAGTCGGTGTCAAAAAACAACCAAAAACACCGACCGCCGAAATTAAATTTATTTTATAATTTGTGGTATTTTTTATTTGGAAGTCGGTTTTTTATCATTTTAATTGAGGAATGTAGCTCTTGCGTCGTGTGATCAGTACAAATCTCTTAGTATTTTTGTTCTTTGTTGCTCGTTGATCAATATCTCAATTCTCATTTGATAAACCTACATAAATAAATAACCTATCATATTTTTCATTCTAAAACATACGAAATTCTTATACAAGCAAAATATAGCTATCAACCCTGCAGGATGGCCAACACACAAAGCACAGAGACCCATTTTTCTTCTTCTTTCTCCAACTTTTGATTCGCCTACTTCCGTTAATCGATAATTCTACCGCCACTTATTTGTACAAAAATTGTTTCCCACTAATTTTCGGCCAACACTCGTGCTCCAAGTAACTTCTAAGTTAAATCGAACAAAAAGCACAAACCGTGTTTTACTTTACGACCGTATTTGCCAGCACTTCTCGTCTTCCTCTCTCGCTCAGACACATTCAATTTGATATGCTGGTCCTTATCGCACGGCCGTCGACCCGACACGGCACCATTAGCCCGCACGGTAAAAGTACATACAATCATACAGAGATTGGATTTTATTATTGGACACGTTTCATTGGACATGATGCAGTTTTAGTTGCTTTAGTATCCTGCGCTTCTATCTTATTACGTAGGTATCCTCTTAACAAAGTTAAGTCGTTCAGAAACCACTCGCACGATAAAATTACAGCTTCAATAAACTTCACAGAAACAAATTGCTACTTGGCTGAACCACTTAGCAGAAGTTAATATTAGAAGTACAGTTAGAAACAGATTTGTTTACACGAATAATTTCTCTAGTAAAAACAAAATTAGCGTTGCACGATCAGGAAATCATAAACCAAGAAGACTTATTATTCTCCTTAACTACACAATTCTAAGAACTAAACGAGCGCTCATTCAATTTAATTTACAGAGAATGCGTCGTGAATTATGTTCTGGATCCGTCATTTATTTCAACAAGCACTCGAGTTACACACCAGGAGCGCATGAGTGGCGCGGCGGTAGAGACAAGCTCTTCCTGCGAGGACCTGCGATGACAGATAGACATGCTAATTGCGCCCGGCTGTCGCTAACGCCATAAATATTTAGCAGACACTTAAATTGTGACGCAAGCCATGTTTGGTGAGCTCCAACAAAGTGCTGATAGATACGAGTCTAAAACAGTAGCTGTTTTAATAAAGACTCTTCACATGAACGATATTAAATTCCCGTTCCCAAGGACCACTCTAAATATTAAGAATAAAAGCTTTAATACGAAATCCAAGATGGTGGTATTAAAAAGCGCTTACGTTTCAATTCTTCAGCGTAATATCTTTATAATGAATGCTGGGAGCACATGTGAGTGCGGTATGTAAACACATGTTTCGGATATTATTTATTTATTACGCAAGATAAAAGACGGGAAGGATCCATAAAAACGAAATCATTTATGTCTTAATAGTCTTCTAGTTTGAAACATGTTTGTCAAGCGTTTCAGTTTTGTATCGTTCTTTATTCGTCTGTTTTCAATGATAGGTGTGGAGAATTCCCCGATGGTAGTCTTGGTTTGAAATTGTGCCAAACGGCCCAATTAATGGTTATTGGATGGCCCCTGAATGCCCCCGATACACGTAAGTACTGTCGTCGTGCGACAGCGGAGTAAACATTAAACGTAAACAGAACAGTATCTCTAAGTTTAGCGTTCTATTATTTTACGAAATTGTATTCGAGATTATCATTAAACCCAAGTCTATTTACTTCAGTTTCATTAAGTACAGTCATTAATTAACAGAATAATATCACGTCTCTAAATTAGATTAATCTATTAGTAATATCGATATTGCTCACTTCAGAGATCTAATAAAAAAAGGTTCTAGATACTTACAGTTACGAGAAATGGACGCATTTCTCGTAACTGTAAGTATCTAGAACCTTTTCCACATTCATTTCTCTGGCTCGGTTGTATTCCTGTTATTCATCATTATCATCACTCAGTCATCATTTCAGTCGAAAGACGTCCACTGCTGGACATGGGGCTGCCTCAGGTGTCACAATATTGACCGGTCCTGTGAGTCATGCATCCAGCCGATCCCCACGGCCTTTTTTTCCACCTTCAGGTGTTTTCCTGTAATTATATTATTCACATTAATTGATTCCTTTTGCTAGTTTGCTACGTGAAGTCGTGATTCGATAACTATTTCTTTTGCAAAAGTATCTTCTCGTATTGACGAGCATTGCAATACCACCGATTGCAAGATATTCAAGCCATCGAGATTAAACAACTAGGTATAGCCTAAACCACGATATCGGTATAGAAGGGCCTTTTTCAAAAAATCCTTGGTAAATTATCTTTCTTCATGAAGACGTCAATAATAATAAACAGGAACGTTGTACAAATAAAATCCGGATTCTGCTGAATACTAGTATTTTACAAGGTGCGACTGCCCATCTGACATCCAAAACCCAGTAACTGTGTAACACGCACGGTACACTTTGGGGCCATTCATTTATTACGAGAGACGAATTTACCAGTTTTTGACCCCCTCCCCCCTTAAATAAGAAATAATATGAATAGGCCGACCCCTCCCCCTGTTTAATAAAATGAATATACGCTTGATTGGCGTTCGACAAGGAGGTCATGATTAAAACACACACAGACATTAATTGACACACAACAATAAAAGAAGTTCACACAGTTTAATAATTTAACTATTTAACTGCAATATTAAATCATCAATGTAATAACGAGTGTCATTAATAATGACACTCGTTATATCATGTCGGAAATAGTTTACCTATACGCATCCGAACGCACCTCGGCACACGTACGTTTTTTTTTTAAGGATTGGAAATCATCAAATGTCTTCTTCCGCTCTGGGTGAAGCGGGAGAGCGTTTCAGACTGACTAAAACCCATCCGTGTTCCTTCTGAAGCCAAAGGGCTTCAGAAGGAACACGGATGGGTTTTAGTCAGTCTGAAACGCGTCACCGTGGCCCTGGAACGTAAAGACGTTCCTGGGCCACGGTGACTCTTTCGAACAAATTCCGCAACCCTGGTAGGAAGGCACTCGCGCGGTTGCCCGCGCTTTTTCAAATCTTAACTTTACGTATATTTGTGATCTTACGTAAGAACTATCAAGACTCCCTCCCACCACCTTGTATGAAAAAATAATACCATGTCGTCCCCCTAAATCGTCTTACGTAATAAATAAATGGCCCCTTAACAAGACGTGTGTCAGATTTTGTGGCTTCTGACTATCCGTTCTGGCACGGAGGAATCTCGGTATGTGATGCTTCTTCTTCTCATCTAATATTTAAAGCTATGAAATATTCAAGGCATTTTTTAGATACTATTGTGTCCTCGCCTAACACAGCTTGTTATATTATTGCGTTGGATTACATAACTGTGTAGGAAGTTGATAGGTACTTATCTGCTTCCGGCATTATTTCTATAGAGCCTGTATGTCTAGCTGTTCAACAGTACTGTATATGTGTACGGTGTTATAATCTCACTCTCGCTTTGTCCAATTTCATATCGTTCCACGTCTATGATAATAATGTTGCCATATCATATTGCAGAACAATTAATTCGCAGAAATGGAGGAATGAGGAGAATATCGTGATGAACGTTTTGAGTATGATTGTTGATGGATGGTTAAAGACCAAAGAAACGATGGTGTGAAATAGACATGGATAGAAATGAATAAGGGAACTATTGTGATGGCGCCAAATGATAAAGCGCCGACCCCAAATTAATTGGAATAAGGGCAGGAGGATGATATTGCAGAGCATTCAAAACAGGAGTAAGTTAAAGTATTGATGTTTTTTATGTAGCTTCACGGCGAAATTCATCTTGGTCCTGGCATGTGCGTTCGGATTTCCTATTGAAAACCGTTTCTGTTTTCTTCATCCAACAACAGCCGGTTTATAAACTTAGGTGGAGTGAGCTTGAAGTGAAATGTTATTCCATCTTGACTAGATGCGTTGATACGTCATTCATTACATGTTTACTTCAACTAAGTTTTCACGGGGAGTTATTTAAAGAATCGCCCAGTTGGAGTTTTGTTGGCGTCAAACAAAAGGTTAACTTGTGATTCGTCTTCAAATGATACCTTACCACGTGTGGTATTAGCAACATCGCTATATGTGGTAGGAAGCATCCTAATTGCTATAAATCGGAGTATCGGTTCCGCAATGTAACTCAAAGTGGGTTTAAATTAACTACGCTTTGAAGCCGAGACTGGAATGTTGCACGATTAATTAATGAAGATAGGATTGCTTTCATGGTATCGGGAATGGTATTAGAGTAGTGTATTACAAGCAAATTACCTAATGTTTTAATTGCATTTAGCTCAAAGCACTTTAATTTTTCTTATGTGAGTTTGACTGTCATTGGAAGATTTCTTTGTAATCGTTATTCCTTACTTAGCAATTAATGCTGACTTAACATTAACGCCCGAACAAGAAGTAAGTCTAGTAAAACGAATTACATTATTTATAGCTGTAATAGTATTTTTATAATTTTTAATTTCTTTCAGTTAGACATGATTGACCTTTTAAAACTTCTGAAAATTAAAAATGGTGCTAATGATGTAAACAGCGTCTCAATTAGGGACATAATAGCCCTTGCTAGAACAATGACCGACATTAAGCAAGGTTCCCAAACACAGGCTGCATCCCTGTTTACCGTATCATCACTCGACTTCCCACTAGCCTCATGTTACGCAATTACAGCTTTTTTATTATTTTCATTCATTCCGATGTTACGGCGCATTTTAATCCGCTGCCGCAGCCATTCATTTTGTTCGGGGCCCGTCAACCGAGACGCTGTTGTGTAATGTTCCGGTCTCTATCTCACTCCCTCACTCTTCCTCTAATTTCTATACTTTGGTCCTTTTCTAAGCACCGTATGGTTCCTTTGTACCTTGGAAGGCGATCAGGGGGACTTGGCACGCTCCTGAGAAAACGGCAGATGTTGAAAGTTTGTTTGCTTCGACGACAGAAACTTTTGATAATATTGGGATTAGAAGAGATTTGAAGGCTTAATAAAGTTTTTACGCAGGATGTTGCAATAATAATGAGGTGTATTGAAAGGGTCTATGGCAACTTCTTTTATATTGGAAGGTTGCGCGAGTTCTCATCTTTCATTGACGATTCGTTAGTCAAAAAACTGTTTTTTACTGATAAAAAATGTGGGTTGACTGGTATCAAAATCAACACCTACAATTAGCAAACGAAAACTTACCAATGTTTCTGCACAGCTTGATTTGAAAATGAAATGCTTTTTAGAAATTGAGAAAATAAACATTACACTAGTTTTAAGTCACTACACATCCTTAGAAGAAATAAAAAGATCTATCTCTAAATTGTCCGATGAAATACATAGGGACCCTAATATTAGGTATATCATTAGGTATATGAAGTAAGTAATCAAAATGATTCGTAATAAATAACGCTAAATGGCACGATAATAAATTAACGCCTCCCATTCACAATTGTGGTACACCGCCCACACGCTGACGATCCACCTCTCTGCAATTTCACGGGATTCCAAGAACTCCAAAGTATATGACTTAACAGTTGGTAGGTAAAAAAATAAAAATACAAAGTGCGTGGGCCACCTACCGGTACCTAAACCAGGCTTCATTGTTCATACAGTGAACAATGGAAGTTAAATATCAACAAAGTATAAAAACGACGAAACAAAAAGTGAATCAAAACAAATACACTGCGAAAGATAATTGAAAACTCATAAAAATACATTTACTGGAAAACGGTTTCCAACAAAAAATCAATTCGAAAAATAAAATCCATTTTGTTCAACACTCATCTATTTTGTAGCAATAGCAGATAACTTTGTGGAATGAACTCGAGTATCAGTTTTATCGTGTGTGCGCTTGGCAGTAATATTGGAGAGACATTTCCCGGCTTCCGTCGGCCCCGCGTCGAACTTCCTCGTGCGTTATGTCGCTCTGGTACTTGTCACCAGTTCCGATTGAGCATTTAACGCGTCGCTCTCATTAACTTCTTCGGTAAATAAGAAAGTTGAACAATTTTAATTAAACTTTGTTTTATCGTCGTCATCATCGTTTTATTTCTTTTGAGTTTAATTTTTCTTTTGTTAATATTGGTTTGGTTGCGTAGACGGGAGACGCCAACGTTTTTTGTAAATCTTTTATCTTTCTTTTTTAGACATTTTTCTTTGAAACGTTTGGCTTCCGAAGGCTTATTGACTTACAATAAGGGACACACCTACGTTTTGGTCGTTATTTTTGTACGTCGGGATTTTATGGCTGATCTTTTTTTGCTCTGCTTTTTAGTCGTTTATTATATAGAAGCATTATAATATTTAAGAAAATTATCAAAAAGATCTTCCGAATGTGTTAATTGGTCCTTACTCAATAGAAACAAACACTTTGCAACAGATTAGTTCACTTTAAATTCAAAGACGGCAATTTAATGAAAATTTTATACGTGCAATGAAAATGCAAAGTCCTTTAAAGCCTCTTTATTAACTGCTTCAACTTTGTCACGGACAAACTTGGCATAGCCAACACATAAATTGTTCGCTCGTAGAACTTTGCAGACTTCCCATAGCCACCATTAGGAATGGAGTTTTGTTGGCGACTGCTATTTCGCAGTTCCTGGTTCCCATTCTTTGCTGACTGACTGTGTACTTATTTTTATTTCAGTTTTCCTTTATGAGTTTCGGAATGTCAAGTATTTATGATTTGTTTTCCATGCCTGCCAGTGTTTTAAGTTTTTCTTCTATTGTCTTTTCAGAGGTAACGGCTCTGTTTTCAGAGGTAACGGTCTTCCTATCGATATAACTGTAACAGTTATTGGCATTTTAACCGCTATTTTAATTGATCATTTAATTTCTTATCTCTTCTACTCCTTTTGATTTGCTTTTCAGACCTCTGCTTTTGTTTGTTTGCATTTAAAAATAAGACAGAAAGATTAGCTGTTTATTGACACCATAATAAATTACAATAGGAGCTTAAGAATTAATAGGGTGTTAGGGTGTAACAATGGGCGATTCTATCGCTAAAAGCCATCTTTTACAGAAAACCTTTTATTTCCTTCCCTTGTACAATGCTCTAGTCAGATCAATAAATATAAAGCCCTATATTCTTATTTATTAACTGAATTCGGCTGTTTATATCCGATCGATTCCTGCCCTGAGTATTGTTGGTTAACGATTTCGTTTACCAACAATACAGAGGATTGGAATCTTCACAATTAATTTATATTTTTACTACAGTAGTAAATCCCAACAGAGACCAATATTATAGTTGTTTCTATAAAACATAATCCTTACCAATCCTTAATCAATAAAAAAAATTGTATGAATGTTTCCTACATTTTTTTTATTGATTAAGGATTAGATTAGAAACACGGCATTAGATAAACTTTGTATAGACCAATTTAAATAGATACAAGATTGTTTATTACTGAAACGCGGGCTCTCAAAACTTCAACATTAAAGGAACGCAGCTAGGACATAAAAAAACTTCTCGTTCCAATCAATTCCATTTAAACTCATGTTAAGCCACTAAAATCTTGAAAGCAGGAATGTGGAAATACTCCGTTGAATCCACAAGCGATATGCCGTAAACGGCAACCAGATAAAGACGGTAATTGACGTCCACGGTTGCTCGCTGTGAGACATTTAGCTCACTCGTCCACTTCTGTTACTACAAGAAACATACCCAAACAAAACTGGACTTTAGCTTGATAAAAATAAGATTGGGAGTTTAAAATGACGTTTCACTTGCGTCATTATGCGCCGCAGAGGTAATTTGAAGCCGTATGGTTAGGAGCGAACAACATATGATTTATGTCAGAGTGTTCCAGTGTGTATGGACGGATGGTCCCTATGTGTGCGTGCGTTCAATATTATGAGACATGCGCAGTGGTAGCTACCGCCATCTGTTGACAGCCACGTGGTATGGCGCGTTGTGCGCAGGCGCGACCTCATCGATCGTCACCTTGACTGCTTAATAAATTCATGTACACGATAACACGAGCACGTTTTGTGAGTAAGAAACGCATTTTATGAGTGACGTGACGTTTGTTTTGGTCGGGTGGCGTTCGCGGCATTGGCGAATTGGCTTTGTGTGCCCAACCTTAGTTTGAGAGGCACCGTGTTTATTCTCTAGGTGTGATATCCGCATTGCGATAAACACCGACGTAGCGTTTATTATTTTCATCTCCTTGTAATAAACTAGTTATTCAGCTGCGCCTTGAATTAATTTGTGGAATAAATATTCCCTGCCGCTCTTTCATATTTCAGTTTACTTGAGGAAAACTGAGCTCTGTTTACCATTATTAGTCCTTAATTTCCTATTTGCAGTTTCTGCTTTCCTGTTACTGAAAAAAAAAACAGTTTTATTTACTACAGTGGCATAGCAAGGATAAATATTTACGAGGCTAGAAATAAGATTCAAGGCCTGTTTCATTACCTCCGAATAGCCACTAATCTCCGAATAAATTCAAAAATGAAACATCATTTCTATGGAATTATCTGTCAAGTAAATTAACGGGAACTTTATTACCTATAGGAAATGACACAGGCCATCAATCTTGTCTTATTACAATCAAAGCTATCATAGAGAATAAATAACTATAAAAACAGAACTAAATTTGATGATCCGCACGGCTATAAGTAAATAGTCTTATTTCTGCAGAACAGCAAATTTGTTGCTGTCTATACCTAATGTTTAAAAAAAGTGAAATACTCCGGTGGATCGGAAATCTCATTTCACAAAACCATGTAGCAGAATTGCAGGCACCTGTAACAAAAAGATAAATAAGAATAGCTAGCCAATAGCTAGCCATTCCTGAACGTACTGCAAAAATATTTCACATCAACCACAAGAATAATTAATCATCAATCCTGATATTTAAAATTCTTTCGTTACTGAGTGACTGACTGACAGACAACACACAGCCGAAATTACTGGTCGTAAAAAGCTGAAATAAGGCATGTAGATTCCTTGGGGAGTGAAGGGAAGCACAAAGAGGATTTCACGAAATTCCTACGGGAACAGGAAAAAACGGGTTATGCGTGTACGCAGTCACAGGCAAAAGCTAGTCCTAATATATAAAATTCTTCCGTTACTGACTGACTGACTGACTGACTGAGTGTCTGACAGACAACGCACAGCCGAAATTGCTGGTCGTAGAAAGCTGAAATTTGGCATATAGCTTCCCTACACTCCGTAAGAGAGGACTTCCCGAAATTTCTACGGGAACGGGAAAAAACGGGATATGCGCGTACGAAGTCGCGGGCAAAAGCTAGTAGTCTTATAAAACTCCTTAATATCTATAATATCAACAAGACAAGTTGGTTTACTAATAGGTATCTAGACACTTAAAGGTAAATCAACTTGATTTTCGGACGTAAGGACCAGTTTTTGAAACCGGTCACCATTGCTACTGTTTAGCTTTTATTTAACAGATTCTCTTAATATGGCTATCCGTAAAGAAATGCCCAGAATCTTTCAAGTCCATCACTATCTACTATTTTAGCCAAAATCATTATCATTTAATACAAAACCTCCACTGTTGGACTTAAGCCACCAACTCATCCACAGGTCCGATGCTTTTCGCATCTAGCGGGAAGAATGCTCAGAATCTATCAAGTCCATCATTACTATTTTCGACTTTATACTCATCATTAAATTCAAATCGTCCACTACTGGACTTAGGCCCAAGCGCCACCACATCCACCGGCCCGTAACTTATGGGATCCAGCGGATTCCCGGAGCCTTCTTTAGAACAGATTGAAGAATATTCAAGTCCATCACTACTATTTTTGTTTTTATTATCATCATTTAATCCAAAACGTCCACTATTCTACTTAGGGCTCCCGCTTACAGGAGAAGACGCCCCGGGCGTCGGGAGTCGCAGGGCGATCCCCGGCCACCTTAGGCGCGGGCCTGCGGACGGCGAGCGTTGGGTGGCTTGCTGTCCGATCACAACCAGGCCCGGGTCGATGGCGCGGTGTGTTTCACGCGCGCCTCAAAGAGATGTCAGCATAGAAGACGGGGCCCGCTAGGGCCAGAACCTGTCAGGGTTGCGGAATTTGTTCGAAAGAGTCACCGCGGCCCTGGAATGCAAAGGGCTTTAGAAGGAACACAGATGGGTTTTAGTAGTAAAAGTCTGACACGCCCTTCCGCTCCACCCAGAGCGGAAGAAGTCATTTGATGAATTCCCATCCTTAAAAAAAAAAAAGAGGGCTCCCGCCAGCGCCACCACATCCATCGGTCTGATGCTTTTCGCATTCAGCAGATTTCAAAAGCTTTCTCCAGAACAGATTGAAGAATGCCCAGAATCTATCAAGTCCATCAATATTTTTAGCACGTATCATCAACATTTAATTCACTGTTGGACTTAGGGCTCCCTCTAGCGTCACCACATCCACCGGTCTGGTGATTTTCGCATCCAGTGGATTCCTGCAGCCTTCTCTAGAACAGATTGAAGAATGCCCACAATCTATCAAATCCATCATTATATATTTTATTTTATTATTATATCATCTATTTTCGTCATTTAGTTCACTGTTAGATTTAGGGATTTTCGCATCCAACGGATCCCCGTGACCATCGGATCAACAACTAATACTGAGGTTTTTTCTGTTCTATATATATGGCTATGCACCAACATTTTAAAGAAGCAGAAGAAAGATCTGCCGCTGCCAGTCGATTTTGTAAAAATCTCACTTTGACAATTTAAGTGAGGTAAATACGAAGCAAGCCTTCATCCATTCAAGGTGTAATGGCAGTTGGCTTCAACCTCACTGCACCTAAATTTTCTCGGTGAGATGTTTACAAAATTGGTATGTCTTTGAAAGTAAGTAACAAGAACAAAGAAAACTAGTTTAATTGGCACACACAGATACATACAATATAGGTACAAACAAAAGGAAACTTAATTTTAAAACATTACAAGGACAAAAATAAGGATTAACTGCTCACCCGTAGTTCACTCCACCAAAAGTTTATCTTTGAGAAAACGAATAGTAGTTAATTCAGACAGAAACCAAAGCCATAAGAGTAAAGGTTGGGCAAAAATAGACACTGATTTGTGCTGACTATTATTGATATTAAAAAAGGACTTTCTAAGTCTTTCCTTGTTAAACAAAGTCTACCTATAACGCTAAAAACTCCTACGTTTCTCATATTTAAAATTAGCTTTTACTATGATGAGATAACCACTTAAATAAAGGCAATCTACATCCTTCTATTCTTGAGGCCGAATTCCTAAGCGATCGCCCAAAATGGTGCAAGGTCTGGGTAAAACCGTTATTTTCATCAAATTAATTGTGTGGTAAATAAGGAAAACAACGATATTGAGTATTGAGTATGTAGCCACAGGAGCGTCGGTATAGGCCAATATATCGGGAATAACAAAGATTCGAGCCATGGTAAAGCAAAATAAATAGGAATCAATGATATCTAAATACTTCGAGTTTGAATTACAGTGCAATTCAAACCGGTGCAGTGTGTGAACCTAGGTGTAATTTTTTTTACAGGAACTTTTAATTTATTATAGCTGTTACAGGTATCTTCTAGTAGTCTAATAAAAAGGTATTATTATAATACGTCAATTCTCGAGTCTACCTTTCAGCAGGAAGGAAGATATAAATACTTATGAAATTCTATTCAGCCTCCTTTTTAGAAATATTAACAGAGATTCTATAGAAGCTTTAATAAATTATGCCATCATTATGGTTGAAAAATATTCCTGCCCCGAGGAATTTAAATAATGATCATTACAAATGTTTCCGCTGACGTTACCTAATATTATACATTGATGATAATATTCTATCTAAATCTATCATCCAAGTCAACAAAATAAATTGGATGGATAGCAAATACCCATGAGTGAGTATGAGTAAACATATTGATAATCGCAGCGGCTCATCTGAGTTTCTTCTGATGGACGTTTATTTACTCTCTTCATCTCATTTGTCCAAACAAACGTCTATTCTTCATTCTTGTGTTTTTTCTACAGTATCTAGTGTTATTTTTGTCTGAAACGATAAAATTATATAATTTAGAAGTCTTATTTTATATAAAGACGACATTTATGGTGTAATACAAATTTTTTGAAACTCGGCTTCATAGTACCGACTTTTATACCGTTATTGATAAAATTCTGATATTAAAAGCTGTATCTATCGTACCTCATTCAAAGCCCTTACTATTTATTACCGAGTTTTACTAAAAAAATGCTTCCAAATATTCAAAAATTTCATAAAACTAATCTCAAATTGAAAACAGCAACGCCACCCGTCGGCCGGCGCGTTTCTCCCGCAGGTAAGACTGACGTCATGGTACCAGGATCGCATAAACTCGAGGAGATGTATCGCTGTCTCACCACTTGTGGATGGACACGCCCACGCCCCTTCTCCCCGTCTCGCTCTAACATTAGGGCCGGGATGCTTGAATGTGTTTGTGTAGGTTTGAATTTTTGAATAGGGAATGAATGGAAGATTTTAATGATTTTGTTAACTGTGATGTTTTTTGTATTATAAGGTATCTGTTATGTTTAGATTTTTATATTAGATTAGACTTTTTCTTTTGTATGGTGATTTATGCCTACCTATGGGTGACATCATAGATATTTTAGATTTTTGCAGAAATGTTATTTTTAGACGGAATAGGTAGGTAACAATGTGACCAGAAACTTAACATGACACAATTCTTGGCAACTAACCTACATCACGGTAATTATTTCAGAAGATCTGCTATTGTAATGACTTACAAAGTTAAGGTGGTACTGGTAAGCAACGACACTGGTATTCACGCTAAACATTCGTTAAGTAAGGTAGATACTTATACCAACCTAATTAATACCGACGGTATTAATCAAATCTGAAAAAAAAAATAGGTACAATTAAATGTACCTACCCTAACTAAGTTCTTACCTATATAAAATAATGCTGCCCGTACAACAACCGTGGATTCAAGGAATTAAGAAGGAAAACCTGATATAAAAGAAACTACTGAAAAGAGCAACATTCTCACATCGTCTGAAACTAATATAAAATGAACAAAGACCCAATCACAAAATTCTAAATGCGGGATGGTACAAACAGAAAGAATTTCATTAAGAAATTATAAAGTTTCTTCAAATTCAATAAGAAAACCTTATTTTGTTATTCCGGACGAGAAAGTATCTACTGAACCCAAGAAACAAAATAAACGAAAGGAAGAAATTACCTGGATAGATAGATAAAACATTTATTTGGTACAAGAACAGAAAACACAGCACACAAAGACATACCTACTTATCTACATACCTAAATCATAACATCAGACAAGAAAATACAAATACATATGAATTCTCTTTAAAAAAAAAAAAAAAAGACAGAATTTATGGCAATCTGTGAGTGCCAAGTTAGCTACCGTCATAAATTAACAATCCTCCTTCTTTACATAGGTACTAGATTTTCGCAAAAAAGTTACCCAGGCTTAATCGTTTCCAGATCCCATCTAGGAGATATCTAGATGGGACTACCTACTTGTTTCAAAAAAACTTTTTATCCTAAAAAAATACAAACGACTTCCAAATAAAAAAACACTACAAAGCATAAAATAACTTTAATGATGATACCCTACAACTAAGTGAAATTATTCCTATAGGTAATATGTGGTTGCACTATTTGCCGTAAAAGAATTACTTTGTGTGCCTTCGCAATCCAAGTCCAGACCAGCTCATAGTTAAATAGGTACCTATCGACTTTATTGATTTCAAGTTGAAGTGGTCACTGGTTTATCTTTGAAGTTCACCGTCCAATGCAAATGCAATATAGCTTTAACTAAACCCAACGCAAAAATAATCATCAAGATCGGTTAATCAACAATAAAGTTAACCCCAAAAAGCATGTTAATTCAGACTGACTTGTTTGCATCTGCGTACCCCTTCACAGCGTATACTGGCGTGATTTTATGTTATGAATTGACAAACAAACATGCCATTTCAGCAATCCCGGGAGAATTGCTATCATTTATTGAAGAGTTCCGTTGCCTACCTCCGAAGTTCGTCATCAGATCTTCACCTAATTGAAACGTAACCAGTTTGGAAAAAGATTCTTCCAAACAACAAAAGAACCATTCAAATCGGTTGACAAGTGGCGAAAATATCGCTGAACATACATTTTACTGGGATCCCAGCATCAGATCCCGACTTACACCTTCCATCATCAGCTCAGCAAGATGAGATGTTGATTACCAGGCACAATTACCTGAATTGCGTCAGAAAGTACCTATATGAAAAACTTTGTAGGTACCTAGGTATGTGCCTTTAAAATTTGAGGATTGCCCCCGATTTCCCTGGGATCTCATCATCAGATTCTGACTTGATGCCAATGGAACCACTTCAGGAGCACAGGCTTTTGAATAAAAAAGAATCATCAAAAACCATTCATAATCGGCGGAATGACCGCATAGACAACAAAAAAAAAAAAACACGGTCGAATTGAGAACCTAGGTAGGTACCTACTCTTTTTTCGAAGTCGGTTAGAAATTCATCAATATATCGATTCAGCGATTTACCTAGGCGTAAAAGCGTTACGATTTATAACAACCAATATTATCATCTAATCTAAAATAGGATTCCGAAACGTCATTAACCTGACATTGATTTACCCTCAACTAGCCACAGAAGTCACCCGTGTGTCTTCCTCCGAGGAATAGGCCACGCCTCCTATTCCCATGGAGGCAGCCAGGCGACTAATGTGAGCGAAGGACAGATGCATCCTCCCATGAATGAAGTTAATTTACCTACAGACAACTGCATTTAGCTGCATCCATAGGTATATGAGGTTGGTACCCGAAAATATAATAATCAAGAATAAGTCTAAGTTTTCGTGGCAACCGCAAGAGACGGTTTTGAGCCTACCAGGGTTGCGGAATTTGTCCGAAAAAGTTATTACGACGAGGCCAAACGAGCGTTATTTTGTTAGACGTGAGTTGCGTATTTTGAGTTGCGCAATTTACGTTCAACTGAAATCCGGTTACTCTCCAACGTCTGCACGGGGTGTTTGTGTCGTGCAATGGATCCATTAAAAATATTGTGCATTTACGAAACATTAAACTAAGATGTTAGACAGAGAAAGAGAAGCCGGGTAAATCGACTAGGTAAATAGGGAAAGACTGATGTGAGGACAGTTCGATCGCTCCGCAATTCGGTAGATATATATATCTAATTTAATGCGCGTGAGTCAGCAGAGAACTCCTTTAGCGTCGCCATGTAGCACAAACAGGATTTTTGTTTGAAACTGAATGCAACGTAAATTCCGCCGCTCATTTTACGCGACCCACAATTCAAAAAATAACGCTCGTTTGGCCTCACTTTTGGAGGGACACGGGTGGGTATTTGGTCAGTAAGAGACACAACCTTGAACTCCTCCTAGTCTCTAACACTCCAACCTCCTAGAGAGGAAGGAGTCATTTGATGATTCTTCATCTTCATGATGCCTTCAGAGTAACATGGTAGGTACCTACTCTGGCTTCTGACTATCCGTAAATAATGTCAAAGATCTACAAATGACATTCAGGACCAACGACTTAACGTGCTTTCCGAGGCACGGAGGAGAAGCTATACCTAATGCAGTCACCCATCCACAGACCAACCTCGACAAACGCTGCTTAAACTCAAAGCTCGCACCTTGCGGTTGTTAATATTTCGCCGCCGTGCCTAGGTATTAAATCCTTGTAGAAGAGGTGGTTGATGGGGCAGAATAGATCTGGAGGGGCGAACGCATTGGTACCGGAAGACGCAGTGGACATGTCCACTGGAAGCGAGACGAACACGGCTATGTCCAGAAATGCATGCTTTTCGGCTGAAATTAAGATGTTCATGATACCTGATATGATACCTAGGTACTCAAAACTTTTTTAGTCTATCTTAACACTGGCCTTTATATGAAAAAGTCATACCTTTCCTCCAAATCGCCTGTACTTGGAATGATCGAATTGAAAAAAACCCTTGATTAATGACAATAAATTACCTAATAATTGTCATTAATCTAGGGTTTTTTTTCCGTAATCATGGCGGCTGAGTCCTGGGGAAGTCTTTCTAACGGACTGGGAATATTAGCCTTAATTTGGCTTAAAACTAAAATAGTGCATAAACTACCTATTCTTCAGTGCATCCAGTGACAAAGTTTTAAGAAATTCCTAAAGACCAGTTCTAAGGCGGACCAGGAAAACCAAACTAAACAGAACGGCGCAGCAAAAAAACGTCACAAAAAACAAGGATAGGTATTACTGAGAATGTTAGTCATATCTCCGAGTACAAATAAAGACAAATAAACCGACACCCGCAGTCGTAAGTGTGATCGATATAAACAAAAGACAACCCCGCCACGGACAATAGGTACCTATGTACCGAAAAATCTACCTACTAATTACTGAAAATTCAGTGTCATTTAATAAAATTTCTGGCTTGCTTATTCGCATGAACGTTGCTACCGAGATAGCTAGTGAGATAACTTACCCATCGATTATAAATTATTGGAAACATAAAATGAAATCAAACCAACCAGTTCATAGCAGATGCAACCTTAGCGAATATGCCCAAAAGCCCTTTTAAACTTTCTATTTCACTCGCAAAAGCTACTAAGCTCAATAATACCATATCATCTACACAACTCATTCCTTCAACATACCACTTCTACACAAAACTTAAAAATCACGAAACCCATCCACTCAGCTGCAGTACCTTGCAAAGGGCCGGAGGGCGGGGCTTGGGGCGGGGCGTACCATCGACCCGCCCCCGGGAGTGGCCATGCGCGAGCGCGGGCGTGCGCGCTTCATACAGACCCCACCGCTACACTGTGGGCCCGAGAAATATATCATTCATTAGCTACACTACAGGGAAAAACTGTAGCAGTAATTCCAATAACAATACCAGGAAAACAGTTTTTATTTGTACCAGTTATTTCGGCCTTAAGTGTAACGGACCTATTTGACTTTGCTACTAAGATGTCGCAAGTTCGATTCCTGACTTTGTAAGGAGTGTCGTGTGATACACCCACTTTTAGTACGGGCGTACTGCAGTTTGGTGGGGTCATCGATTGGAACGCCTTTTGGATTTTTAAAGGCGTTCTGTCTAAAGACTGGATACTGGAGTTTGATTGATGATTGTGACCTTGTGATTGAATAATTGAACAGGTTTTGGCAATCACAGGGTTTTGTTGGCAGATATGACGCAGGATTTTGATCAAAAACTAGATTTTGCCAAAACGAATTTTCGATTTGATTATTGCCTATCAAACCCAGATCCAGAATTTTGATAAATTAGATCGAGATATTTTTTTTTTTGACAGGCTAACGTTAAACCACTAGATAGGTAAGTAGATCCTACATCATGTGATGGTAAGATGAGATGATGATGATGATGACGATGATGCATCATTCACCAAAGATGCAGAAGGTAAGTTATTCAGAATTCGAGATAATTATCCAATAGATATTGGAACAACCGAATCTACGTACTTCAATACCAAATTCAAATTCCATCTCAATCCATGGTTTTAAAGGGCATGCGCATTTGTATGGGCAAATGGTCAATTAAAAAATCGATTGTTCAGTTGGTGGCGAGAGATTGAAATGATCTCGAATAACGAATTCAAGTAAAGTAGCATCTGCCTAAAAGCATTTGTTCATAGGTCGTAGTGGTGGCGCTTGATAGGTCTGGTTTCGGCTGCAGGGATAATGACGCATTCTAAAGGGACGGGGTTCAACAGTTCCGACAGTTTAATATTTTCACCAGGTACCTACGACATAGGTAAGTCAATTTTTTACATGTGGAGAAGTTTATGAGATTTTACGACAGAGTGGTAGGTACCCACCTAGGGTTGCGGAATTTGTCACCTGCGGCCCTTGAACGCAAAGGGCATTTGGATGAACACAGATGGGTTTTAGTCAGTAAGAGTCTAACACTCCCTTCCGCTCCGCCCAGAGCGGAAGTCATTTGATGATTTCCCATTCATAAAATCCATAGATATGAGTTTGCAACCAATGGATCGTTTCTTGCTTCTAAGGCGCTGGCCCCACTACTCGCGGTCTAGCGGCCAGAGTTCAAAGTTCAGCGTTAGACCGCTTGCTGTGTGCGCATGTGTGAACGCGAAACGCAGAACTCGACCGCAGAACGCAGACCGCTTTGGCGGTGTGTTCGGCCCCTAAGGCGCCGGCCCTACTGCTCGCGGTCTAGTGGTCAGAGTTCCGAGTTCAGCGTTAGACCGCTTGCTGTGTGCGCATGTGTGAACGCGAAACGCAGAACTCGACCGCAGAACGCAGACCGCTTTGGCGGTGTGTTCGGCCCCTAAGGCGCCGGCCCTACTGCTCGCGGTCTAGTGGTCAGAGTTCCGAGTTCAGCGTTAGACCGCTTGCTGTGTGCGCATGTGTGAACGCGAAACGCAGAACTCGACCGCAGAACGCAGACCGCTTTGGCGGTGTGTTCGGCCCCTAAGGCGCCGGCCCTACTGCTCGCGGTCTAGTGGTCAGAGTTCCGAGTTCAGCGTTAGACCGCTTGCTGTGTGCGCATGTGTGAACGCGAAACGCAGAACTCGACCGCAGAACGCAGACCGCTTTGGCGGTGTGTTCGGCCCCTAAGGCGCCGGCCCTACTGCTCGCGGTCTAGTGGTCAGAGTTCCGAGTTCAGCGTTAGACCGCTTGCTGTGTGCGCATGTGTGAACGCGAAACGCAGAACTCGACCGCAGAACGCAGACCGCTTTGGCGGTGTGTTCGGCCCCTAAGGCGCCGGCCCTACTGCTCGCGGTCTAGTGGTCAGAGTTCCGAGTTCAGCGTTAGACCGCTTGCTGTGTGCGCATGTGTGAACGCGAAACGCAGAACTCGACCGCAGAACGCAGACCGCTTTGGCGGTGTGTTCGGCCCCTAAGGCGCCGGCCCTACTGCTCGCGGTCTAGTGGTCAGAGTTCCGAGTTCAGCGTTAGACCGCTTGCTGTGTGCGCATGTGTGAACGCGAAACGCAGAACTCGACCGCAGAACGCAGACCGCTTTGGCGGTGTGTTCGGCCCCTAAGGCGCCGGCCCTACTGCTCGCGGTCTAGTGGTCAGAGTTCCGAGTTCAGCGTTAGACCGCTTGCTGTGTGCGCATGTGTGAACGCGAAACGCAGAACTCGACCGCAGAACGCAGACCGCTTTGGCGGTGTGTTCGGCCCCTAAGGCGCCGGCCCTACTGCTCGCGGTCTAGTGGTCAGAGTTCCGAGTTCAGCGTTAGACCGCTTGCTGTGTGCGCATGTGTGAACGCGAAACGCAGAACTCGACCGCAGAACGCAGACCGCTTTGGCGGTGTGTTCGGCCCCTAAGGCGCCGGCCCTACTGCTCGCGGTCTAGTGGTCAGAGTTCCGAGTTCAGCGTTAGACCGCTTGCTGTGTGCGCATGTGTGAACGCGAAACGCAGAACTCGACCGCAGAACGCAGACCGCTTTGGCGGTGTGTTCGGCCCCTAAGGCGCCGGCCCTACTGCTCGCGGTCTAGTGGTCAGAGTTCCGAGTTCAGCGTTCCGCGATCACTGTAATCTATGTGGTGGCTTAGAATCATACACACACAAAAGCTGTCAGACCGCGACGGTCAAAGTAAACGCGCGTTCTGTCGGAGTTCCATTTTCTTGCAAAAGCTGGAAGATAACGTTGTCCGTTGAGATCGAAAAGTTCGTTGAATTAGTGGGTAATATAATTTCATCTTAAGTAACAAGTCTTTTCAAAGTAACATTTCTTTTTCAGTAAAAAGAGCGTTATCATTGCTAAATATTACTGAACTCCAGATTTGTAGACCGCTTGCTGTGTGCGCATGTGTGAACGCGAAACGCAGAACTCGACCGCAGAACGCAGACCGCCTTGGCGGTGTGTTCGGCCCCTAAGGCGCCGGCCCCACTGCTCGCGGTCTAGCGGTCAGAGTTCCGAGTGACTTAGAATCCTACACATACAAAAGCAGTCAGACCACGACGGTCAAAGTGAACGCGCGTTCTGTCGGAGTTCCATTTTTTTGCGAAAGGTCACGACGTCCGACGAGAGCGAAAAGTTTATTGAATTAGTGAGAGACAAACGTTTTCCGTATAATTTGCGAGACATTTGGTTGAGAGTGACATTTGGTTTAAAAACGGGTCAGGGCGTGTGTCGTGTTATCACTGCCAAAGATTGCTGAAATCCAGATTTCTAGACCGTTTGCTGTGTGCGCACGTGTGAACGCGGAACGCAGAAAGCCTTGGCGGTGTGTTCGGCCCCTTAATTCCATATAAGGTAGGTATTATTTCTTTTTGTGAAAGAATTAAAGTGGAAGTTTCTTTTGTTCGGTATTAGAATAGCATAGACACTAGTGACGACACGGCTGTGTCATTTATGACAAAACTTGCCTTTTCTCTCCATTTCTTTTTTCCTTTTTATCTTATGATGCTATAATTGTTTCAATAATGTCTTTTTTTTGCTACCCCAACCTCATCCCACCCCAAGTAACAAGAGTTAAGAACAGGAAGATGATGATACTTAGCCGTCGCCTTTATCATCAGCCGAAAGACGCCCACTGCTGGACATAGGCTTTCCCCAAATGGAGGGGAGGGGGTTGCCATAATCGCCATGCTTGGCAGGCGGGTTGGCGATCGCAGTGTAGCTGTTGCAGTGCACAGAGAAAGCTGCTGCCCGTTTTCTAGTGAGTCCCTTAGCCGCCTCTTACGACACCCAGGGGAAGTGATGGGATGGGGCTATTCTTTTACGTCCGACACCATACAGAACCGTTGCCAGCCATCACCTTCTACTCACACATCTTAACACTCAATTACCGTCCACTTCTGAACGTAAGCCTACCCCAAAGAGCGCCAACCGTCCCGGTCTTGAGCGGTCCGCATCCATCCGCTGCCAGCCACCTTCTACAAATCATCGATCCATCGTGCCGCAGGGCGTCCCACACTACGTTTGCCCATACGCGGTTTCCACTCTAACACATGTCTGCTTCATCGAACGTTTGTCCGTCTACAGACATGGCCGGCCCACTTCCACTTCAGCATGCTGATTCCACGGGCAATGTCGGTGACTTTAGTTCTCTGGCGAATGACTTCGTTGCGAATTCTATCCTCCAGAGAATACTCGTAGGTAACGTGATATCGATACTAGGTTCGTCTCCGTTTTCCTGTCGTCCATGTTCTATGCTACTTCGGGCTGGCGCAACAAGGTTCCTTCTCCATTCCGTCCTGTCAACCTCCACGCTATCACTGCCATCCTGTTCTTTGAACATTCCTACAACTTTTTCTCTGCCCTCCTTTTTGACCTCCTTAGATTCAACTTATTGATTTGTTAAAGATGGCTCTGTCTCCAGTCTTGCCAAGGGGTAGGTATCATTGTATATCCCAGTTACTGTGTTGTGGAACTCAGATAGTCAGATAGGCAGTCACTCCATATTTAAAGTGTCGATCCAAAAAACATCCTGATCCTTCAGGAGGATATGAACACAGCGCAAAGAATTATCGCCATTGTTAACATACGTAACGAAAAATAGGCATGTACTTCATTAGGTAGGCGCACCAACAGGCCGCTTAATTGATACCTATTCGTTATTTTGTACGTAGTTGAAATCGAGGAAAATAGTAGGCAAGCGGTTAGCCAGCAATGAGGAAAAAAACAGGTCATTACGGTTCTGCTGTAACATAACATGCAATATGGTTTTACCTAAACGTTTTTGTGTAATTATTATAGCACAGAGTTATTGTTGAAGTACTGCCACCATCTGGAAGCTGCCCCTGATTCCCATCTGTGAGTAAACTATGAAAGGCTGAGTGATTTTAGTGACTGTGGCAAAAAACGGCACATTGCTTGCAGAACGAATATCTACCGAAATTCAACGAACGGCTTTTAGTTTTTTCACCAATATTCCTGAGAAGTTCATGTGTTTGCAATTTATGTACTACTTGGTCCCTAGCTGCAAAGGTACCAACCATCTGGAAGATGCATCAGAGATATTCTGGGACGCCCCGCGAAAATTATCGAAAACTTGAAAAAAGATGCACGGTATCCGTAGATTAGGGAAAATAGGGCCTGATCGTTTTGGACATATTTCAGAAAAAAAAGGAAGCATTTTAGGCTTCAGACTTTTGAAACCATGTCACAAACTTCTTGATACAGGACCTATGCACTAATCTTGTCGGCATTTTTCAGGCCAATTTATTTACAACGTCTGGATGTTTATAGCTAGGAGTTTTTTGGACAAACTTGCAAATGCAAGTCTCATGAGATGCAAATCTGAGCTCGCAACCACCATGAGGAGCCAAGGTATGCTGTCTCTGCGGCCGAATTCGGCTAGATGGCATCATCATTATTTGAGCACGACGCCGACGACGGCTCGCGCTGACGACGAGCTACATATAAGGTAAAAAGACTCGTGTTCAGCAATAACCTTTTACCTTTTGAACGCCAGAGCATAAACGCATCGGGCGTGCTCCTGACGCCAAGCCACAAATTCGCCGTAATTTTTACACATAGGTATTTGTGACGTTTGGATTACAGGGCACGCGCTTGCTTGTATATGTATACGTGTACAATGTACAATACAATGGCGTTAAATATCTTCATATTACATAATTTGATACTTTCTTCGTTTTCCTACTAGCTTCTGAAAATTCAGAATTACAGCCAAATCATCATCGATACAGATGAATGGCATATCTGTTCATGAATATTTCTGTGAACGCCAAACGTGGTATTCATTTGTACTCTGTTCCCTTTGTTTTCATCATTCATTATTTGCCTAGCCTTCTCCCAACTTATTGGGATCGACTTGCAGTCAAGCCGGATTCAGCCAATACCAGTATTTTACGTGGAGCGGCTGCCTACCAGACCTCTACAACCCATTAACTGGGTAACACGGTAGTTTCATATTTACTGGCTCCTGACAATCCGTAACGACAGCCAAAGATCAACAAATGACAGCCGGGACCAACGGCTTAACGTGCTTTCCGAGGCACGGAGGAGTCTCGATATATCAAGATGGTCACCCATCCACAGACCAACCTTGGCAAGTGTTTCTTAACCTTGCTCGACCCGTGCGGCTGATATTCTTTAGCCACAAGCTCCGTTCCTCTTTTGTTTTCATCATTGATGATTTATAATTAGGTTTCCAATATAATAAAACCATTTTCAAAGTGAATAATTTAGCCGTTTGGATCGGATGTTTGGTACCCGTTGTAACCTAAACCCTCACCTTTTGCGGCTTCCTTACCTGATGACTACAAAAAACAACCTTTGAACGGTTGGCTGCTAACCAAATGAGCTTATTGTTGTAAACTGCATACATTACACGTTTTTTTAGCAAACAGTGGATCCAAGAGGTTGACTCACAAGGCAAGGTAGAGGAAGCCCTGACGGAATAAATTTTATTAAAGATTGGATCGGGAAAATTAATTTGAGTCAAAATGTTATTGCTGGATATAAACAAATTAATCAAAATATCAATTAATCAATGAATATAAACCTGATATTGGGAGGGTGTTATTTCTTGTCTTGAATTTTAATAGAAACAAAGACAGGTGCCTACCCAAGAAACGGAAATGGGAATAGGCTGTCCAGATTGATTGATACTAGCATATCCCTCCTCTATCCCTTTTCTAAATATCTAGTATCAAACGAAGTCGCTTTGTGCAATAACGCGTTCAGAAAAGTGATGGGGTTGCCATGGCGCTGCCTTGCGTCAGGGATGTTTGCGGCGGCGCGTGTAGATTGTTTTTACATGAGAGTGTGCAGGTACACAGCATCGAGGGTGGCTCGAGTCATGGCCAGCCCTAACATACAGCTTTTGCTGACAGAGTGGACTGCCCGTATGTGGTTCACTGCTGTCAGTTACATGTCTCACCGTATCGTGTTGTTTACTAACACGTAGTTTTTAAGGACTATATCCAAACAGACAAGCTAATTCAAAAAACAGCGACTTTGTAGAAGTAAGAGGAATCTTACTTCTTTTAAAACATTCTACGGATTTTTTTTCTGTTTTCAGTAATATTAACAGCCATATACGAGGAAGTTTAAACATAATTTACAACTACGCGATTCCGGGGCGGCTTGCTAGTGTAGAATAAAATAGATAAAAAAATGATGCAGAGGAGTGACGAAAATATCGTGGTGAATATTTTGAGTAAGTATGGGGAACGGCTATCAGAGGAGAAGATTAAAGAATAGATGACAATTTTTGGTCAAAGGGTGAAAAGGGTGTCTATTGAGATGACAGCAAATAGAGAAGTATTTATAAATTGGGATACGGGTAATAGAACGATGATGATGAGACGGCGAAGACAAAAGTGTTAAACCACGACAGTGCAACCCCTATAAGGCCATTATATATTGGTACAAAAGCCATTATTCAGCTCCGCGATGAAATAAAAGGGACACGGGACACACTCCTACGACTATGTGTACATGTAATGTTTTATGTTATCCTGGTACATGCTTACATATCATACCATGCATACATAGCATTACCTATAAGTATATTGATTGTTATTTGTGTAAGTTCGGTTTTTTCATATTATTATGTCTTCATTAACTTTTTTCTAGAAACAAAGAAAACGATGTACCACCTCAATTTACTCCAAAAATAAATTAATTTAGTCGCAAAAAATACGAATTCGATCAAATCTGATTAAAATTAACGAGTAGATGTTATTATATTTCTAAAAATTCGCTTCATTACGGCTGGTAACGATTGTAATTCAAAGAAACACCCACAGAGGGGGGGCAGCTAATCGGCCACGTAGGTAGGTGCCCAGTAATGTAGGCTGAAGGGTGTCTGCAGAGGGTGGCGTATCGACCCAGAGGATTACCTCCCCCTGGGAGGTGGAAGGACTTTTAGACCATACGATTTGGGTAGGTTTTTTTTGGTTGATGTCGTGACGATGTCGTAACGACTTTGTGACGATTGATCCGGTTGGGTGGTGTCAGCGATGTACTGTTTGGTGTAATCTAATAGGCAATATCTATTTTAGATACTTACAAATTTATTTATTTTTACCAAGAAAGAAAAACTTGGTGAAGAAGAAGAGAGTTTAATTACTAAGACTTGCCGATAAAAACATCAGACAGATACTTACGCGTGTGGACACATTTAGGATGATCCCGGTCCAGTGCCTGCCAGAATTACGCGATTGTTCGCCCACAGCCCTGGAACGCATAGGGCACTTGAAGGAACACGGATAAGTTCGATTCAGTTAAGAGTCTGACCCTCCCTCTCCCACTCCGTCCAGAGCGGGAAGAGTCATAAGATGATTTCCGCATCCAAAAAACGCGGACAATCTCGGTTTTGTTAGGGACGATAAGTTTTGGATACCTATATCTATCAACCTAAATGATTAAATTACTTTGAATAAACCCAGCTGTAAAGCCATTGTTTTAACATCGTATACAAAATGAAATGCAAATAAATCACATATATTGTAGTATGACTATGCGTGGTTGATCTCGTGTGGTTGGTTAGGTTACCACTTCCAATCAGTTATGTAAATAGAAGGGTCTACAAAGGGTGAGTATCGACCGAGGTTTACCTCCTACCCGGCCGAATGAGTCAAAAAGCTTTTAGATGTCACGATTTTTAATTTAATTTATCGTAGTCGTGTCGGTATCGTGACACATTGGTACGGTTTAAAAGTTGGATAAGTATTGACATTTATATGGAGAATAAATTGGGTATTCTCCAGATAACAAAAAAAAATTCTGACGATTAAAATTTTGTCGTTGTGAAATCCTCATTAAATCTTGTATCGCTGTAATGTCCTACTTTGAGGATTGATTTGGCTTTAAAGGCAATAAATATGTAAGACATAGGTAGGTGTGATCAGGACCCTGGTAGGGCCAGTAACTACCAGGGGTTGCGGAATTGTTCGAAAGAGTTACCGCGGCCCTGGAACGCAAAGGGCATTTGGATGAACACGGGTTATTTACCTATGTCAGTAAGTGTGTGGTAAGGACTTATAAATAAATAAATAATAGATAGACATTATCGAAAGCGAAGTATAAGATTAAGAATAGACCAGTAGCGCCATCTATAATGCTAGACACGCACTGCCGTGCCATGCCGGTGCAAATACAGGAAGTGGACTTGCCTTTAATCAATTTGTTTTCCGAGAATTCTGTTCCAGATAAGGATAAACACGTATGAAAACATTAAATCGTTTCTAAGCTTTTTATAGACTGTTTCAATATTACTGAGTGCAATGCACCGAAACGATAACGATTGAAATTCAACAGAATCAACTTTTTTTAAATTAAATAGTTACTTTTCCTCAACATAGCGGTATTTTAGTTAATCTATTTATTGTTGTGCGGTCCTACATTCTTATATTTGGTATAGGTATACAACAAAAAAGTGCTTTCAATTTTGACCACAATAAACACACCTGAATAAAAAAGTAAGTTGATTTTTGCGAAAAAGTTTTAATTAATTACAAATTAAAAAAAGATTATTATTAAATTGTGCTCCGGTCGTGAAGACTAAAACTGTCGCGAACTAAAAAACACTCTGAGTTCATTAAAATTTGGTCTAAGTAATCCAATTTCGTGATTATTATTTTTGTTGTTATTAGATAGAATTTTAAAGACGTAAAGTCATTAAAATTCCATCGTTAATTCTACGTTTAATAACAGAGGAAACATCACAATTAAAATTGATTTGTTTTACATCACAAAGCGAGCATGACTTTAATATTACCTACCAATCATGTAACTTATAGTATGATTATCTATTCGTATACTTTCTTCCTTTTTTTGAGTAGGTACTGACTTTCAAGAACAAACAAACCTCTGAATAAACCCTCGTGCTCGACTTTTACCATTTCGATACGGAACCCTAACACTCACAATAGTAGCACAAGAGATAAGGCCGTGCTCAACAAAGCCTAAGAAGTTGTCGATCATCCCTCGTCCCGCACCCCCCTTTATAACCCTCCGGAAGGGATGAGGGCAGCCCGGTGTATGGAAGCCACGGTTTAGTAATTAATATTTTGCAATATTATAAATACTATTATATTTTTATAAATATAAGGCTAAGAATGAGTACCAAACAATAGTTGCGTACAGTCACAGCCGTCACAAATGGCCACGGGTCTTTTGATAAACATCTCTATGTCATAGGAGTCATCGACAGCCCACTCTGCAGAGCCTGCATAGGAGGAGGACGAGACAACAGCACATCTACATCTAAGCTGCCTGGTAGTGGCGGATTACAGGGCTAAGTACCTACTTCGGAAACCCAGGTATCCTCTGTGAGATAGTTGGTAACACCAAGGCGTTGCTGGCCTTCCTTGGGGAGCTGGGGTGGATTGAATGACACATTTGTCCCACCTGCACGCAAAATACGCGCTTAGTCGTGGAGTTGCGGGAACCAGCCCGATTTACATAGGTATACATGTATGGCTAAGTATACATTTCAAAAACAAATAAACCTAAAAAAAACCCTCGTGACCGACTTTTATCATCTCGATACGGAACCCTAACACTCACAATAGTTGCACAAGAGATAAGGCCGTGTTCCACAAAGTCTGACAACGTGACGATCATCCTTCCTCCCGTACCCCTCAACCCTCTGTGTTTCTCCGGGAGGGAAGAGGGAAGCCCGGTGTAATGGAAGCCACGGTTTAGTAATTAATATTTTGCAATATGAAGGTATTTTTTTTACTTTTGTGGAAGGTTTATTTTTGTTTGTTGATAGGAACCCGTTTGCTCACTATCTCAGATGAAGTAGTCGACGATGGAGCACGCTTGCCTAGAAGTAACCTATTCACTCTTGACTTAAATATCCCCCCAGGTTGTAAGTACTATAGTAGGCGCCAGATAATCGTGGAATATCGGTCATTGACCCACCTACATTTATTGACATTGCTAATTTGAAAAACGGAATTAATGACACAAAACTGTCCCGAATCATCATCTCTCGTGATCCTTAACATTGTCTAATAATGAAAAACGATTCATATTTAATTGTTCAATACCTATGAACAGTTATTAGGGAAAGGTCAATATACTTTATTCCACATTTATTTGGCGTCTACTATAAGAAACATACGCTCCGCCAAGAAATTCCACTCCTTAGCCGCACTCCCAATAAAGATTTGTGTACCGGTACCATGTACCGGTCTTGCAGTCCGATGATGAATCGTACACCAAGGCACCGGTTAAGAGATCCAGAAATAAATGAACGAAAAAAACTACCGGAAAATTCTCGACATGTTTAGCTTACATCGTGCATTTATCAACTATTTTCTTTTAATCCCATTTTCCCTTCAAATGGTTACAGTGGCTTAGCTCCCTGATTAGACTCATTCAATTGAAATAGAGGACCCATTTCAATTGAATGAGTCTCTAGCCAGGTATCTATCTTTCAATATAAGTAGGTACATAAAATGTATTGAACACAGAAATGTGGAGAAAATGCAAGTAATATTATAAAGCTTGAATAGCATTTATTCGTTCAATCCACTACTTTCAACAGGGATAGCGTGAACACGATTGATAGATATAGACAATATCTAGTCTATTTTGTACACCATAACAAATAACATACGGTTCGCACTCTTAGTTTATCTCTCAATAACTCTTATATTATAATATTGTCGTTCGTAACAATCCTTTCTTTATCCTATCCATTCATCCTTCAAAGATGATTCAATCCTTATCGACATCTCAGATTTCTTTTTTGGTTATTTTTTTTTTTCTCACAGTTGATCTTTCACTTCCTTTGTCTACTCTTGTTCTAGACATACATTACTTACCACAACCACCATTATTTTAACCGATAAATAGCAATCACAAAATGTTTGTCTTTTTAAACCCTCCCAGTCCCTCGGTATGTCGAATTCAATTTGTTTTTACACCAATATTATTCACAATTCATAATTAAAATCAATGACTAATCTCACTATTGCATTAAAAAACATATAGAATTAAAATTTGTAATGCTATTATTGAGTAAAATCGTTCCCCTTGAGAGCGCGCGCCCTACGCTCACTTGGATATTTAGGCCTAAACGAGCGGACTGACGAATTCTGCGCTGCGCTGTTCGCCTGGTACTTATTGTTATAATTATTGCTTCATTATTATCCGCAATACTGTTCTAACTAATTGCTATTAATAATGTTGCTTCAAGCAATAAATCTTGCAAAAATAAGGTCATTATTGCCAGATAATATTATGAATAATCGCTGTCAAGAAACTCGGCAGTCTTTTGGTTTAGTATAAAAATTGAACTGGATTGTTTATTTCGTGATTGTGGACAATCAATCTATTTGACTGAGTAATTTTGGCTTAAATTGTCTAATTAAAATTATTTATGGCAAAGACTATGGGTGGGTTGTTTCATGTTGTTTTTCCGACTAACTAACAAAGTAGGTTGTTAAGTTAATTAAATAAACTTACATATCTAAAATAAAATCTAGAAAGTTACTATTACAGTAGAAAGTTATTATCGAATAGTTTTAAAACAACTGACCCAATTCCACAGAAAAATCTTTGATTGATTGCCAGCCAATACCTACACGATCAATCAATAAGAAACTGCTTCTAAAATTCGACAAATCGTTTAGGCCTAAAATTATTAACGCACGAAACAACACATCAAACTCGATAGCCTTCATTTCAAATTACAGTACTTGAAGTGAAGCAAAAAAAACTCACTTTATTCCTTTCTAATTTATTCTTAAAAATTCAGCTCGTATCGGCCGCTTTCTCGCGGGTCACGATCCACAACATCCGTTCTCTTCTGAATGCACAATACGAATATTTGACATCTCTTTCCAACATACCCATTTAAAGAATTCTTATCTCTTTCTCCCCCCGTCACGCGACGTTGTCAATCCTCCGTGCTGTACGCGGTGACCTTGTCGCGGTGTTCACGATACAAACACTAGGTATAATTACAGTTTAATTTACGACCATACATTCTTTCTACTCGAGAATAAAATCCTGTTGATTACGTGTTACGCAATTGGTCTAAATTATGTTAAGATTTTTATCATGTTTTTGAAGTTGTATGACTTGTGATTTAACTTACTTATGTGGCTAGATAATGTTATAATCGTGAATTCGTGACATGGTGTATGAGATTTAATGAGCGCTAAGTGAAATACGTGTTTCGATATCGAAACGGGTATTATGATTAATATAACTGACTGTGGGCGGACTGTTTTGTAACAGTTGCTAATGGATGTAATTGAATAACTTGTGACATTTACTTAATAATGTTTCTAAACAATACTCAATACACAATACTTTATTTCCCCAATTCATGTAAAAAGGATGATAAATTAGAAGTATGTAGTACCAACCTATAATATGAACGTTTGTACTTCAAAATCAAGAAAATAAGTTCCAAGCAACATTTCCAAAATACAGGGTTGTGACCTTTCTAAAAGGAAGCAAAACACAGATACACGGAGTGTCATTTTGAAAGTAGCTCCAGTGTTTCCAATTGCAGATTTTCCAGAATTTTTCAGTTATAGGTCACGTAATTTTAGTAAAAGTTTATTACTTTCAATAAAAATCTAAAATCCCTGATTTTGAATTACAACTGTATTAAATGAAAAAACAGAAACGACAAAAACGCATATGTAGATACATACATTTGGCTGTCTGTTTTTTTACCCTTGGACATATCTGAAGTCAAGCCTGACTTGAAATAATTAGTGTTCCATCTATAAAGCCAATAAAATAAAATGTCGAAGATGCAACATTGTAGCTCCCTATTAACTTTGTCATGTAGGTAATATTTATGAGCCTTACTTTATCTTATAGCTTTAATAAATTAAGTTGTTACTTGTTATGGAAAAAAAGAACCGGTCGACGGAAATGAATCAACTTCTTTATTAATTCTATATGGCCAATATTTTTTATGGGAAGTATGTAATTTTATGTTAATTTTCGTTTTTTCGTATGTTCGAATAATTGCTTTAAATGCTTACAGTTTCTTTGCTTGTGTACATAATAATATGTTATCTATCTATGCTTGGCATGATATATATGCCACCGGAAAATTGCAGACTCCATAAGATTGTACTAAATCTTTATTAGATTATAATTTGTCGATAATTATGAAAAAAATCTTTTCCCGTAAACAGTAAATCTCATCCAAGTTCAATAGTTTCCAATATATCCGAATTGAATTAAGAAAAAATTGTTTACTATTTTACGCGATATTTTACAATCTTACAGCGTTTGCAATTTTTCGGTAACATATCGAGTCCTGGCCGAGTGCGCTATCATTACAAAATGCATCTTTGGATCACCTTAGTAAAATACATTCTAAGTAACGTCTAGAAATTACTTAATCAGAAATAAAAAAAAGTGAAAAAATAAAAATGAACTAGAATCTGAGAGTTGCTGAAGTATGTGGCTAAAGAGATTTCGCAATGTTTTTACTTCAGGATACGTTTATTTTAAGATTTGGCGCCATTGCCTTTAAGGGATACTTTCAAATCACTCCTACAATAATTATCTCAGTCTAATGGATGAGGAATTGGTCACTTAAACGCTACGTGCATCTAAAACCGAATATGGACAAGAATTGTAGTAAATACAATACAGACTGGCTACACAAATAGGCAAACCAGAAAACTTATTGACGTGTAAAGGAGCGGAAGGGAGTGTCAGACTTTTACTGACTAAAACCCATCCGTGTTCCTCCTAATGCCCTTTGCGGGCTCTTTCGAACAAATTCCGCAACCATGGCAGGCACTGTTTAACCTATTCACAAGTAAATATCTTTTATCTTAATAACACTATTGTAAAAGATGATTGTTAACCAGTATAATAATAATTGGGTATCGAATAATTCCTTCACTAGCAACTCAAATTAAAATGGTGTGAAAGCCAAATAATCCGGCTCCGTATTATTATCAGTGGCCCGAAAAAGCTCGCGTGCGTTGCGTTATTTAAAACCTACGGCTGAACACGTCCTGGGAATAATTTCTTCTGCCGACATGTAAACACGGATGCTTGTCTATCACACACCAGAACAACTTAAACCCCATCCAAAAGTAACGTGAAAGAAGCTCTACCGTTACGTTTATAAAGTTGAAAGTCGATTGCAGATTTATCGAACGTATTCTGAAACTTGTAATGGGGTTTGTATTTATTCGTAGTCTATTTTTGGCTGCGGTAGGCGGTCGCTCCAATACATCTTGATTTTTTATATCTTTTTAAGGGCCTTTTTGTGGCCCGGGGCTATGTCTGGATTTAGTCCGTGTTTCCGGCTATTGTATTCAAGTAATTTTTCAATTAAAGGTCCGTGGTACGGTGTTTGATTTTAGGGTTACAGTTACTGCGTCACGGGTGTGAGTTTTGGATTAGAATTCGTTCATGCAAGATGTCGTATAGGAAGACAAGCAGTTAAATTTTTCATCTTGTTCTTGCAATTATTCTTGTTACTAGGGGTCGGCGCAACACGTTTTATCCTTCCATTCTATGCGCAAAAGAGTAACAGTCAAATTAAAAAAATAATAAGAATATTTGTTTTTTTTTTTGGAGGACAATTCAAAAACTCGGTCGATTGTTGTTTTCTCAATGACACACTTCACTCTTTTTTTTATCAGAAATAAATATATTTATGGCGCCTCATTACCTACACTTTTTACCAGCTAAAAAAATGCTTTTTTTTTAAGTTTTCACCCAGTTTCCCTTCCTCTCCATTTTCAAGTCTAAGCGCTAATCGTTATCATAGCACTATCAACTCTCGAAACATTTTATTATCAACAATTTATATCCCATCATTATCTTGTTAACCTAATCACATAAAGTTAGCTGTAGCACATAAGCATTAAATATACATTTATCAAACGAACATGTTTAAGGCACTTGCATACAATATCTTTCACGGGTTTCCTTGGTTCGTTTACCAACTAAACCACCTGTGTTTATCCATTACTAGCTGCCGCCCGCGGCTCCGCCCGCGTGAATGTCGAAAATTATCCCAAGGGAACATAATCCCGAGATAAAAACTATCCTATGTCCTTTTCCGGGAATCAAACAGTCTATATACCAAATTTCATCCAAATCGGTCCAGCCGTTTGCGCGTGAAGAAGTAACAAACATACGCTCACACTCACAAACTTTCGCCTAGTGTGATTAAATAAATGTGATACCACATAATCGTAAAAAGAATAAATTAAATGCCACTAACTGCGTCACTGGAAGATATAGATATATCAATTTTTACATTTAAAACTTCACCATTTTTTCAAAAGCTGAGATAACAAACCAAACCAACCCAAATGCTGACTGGTAGAGATTGAAATGCATGTTTGAAAGGCAAATATGACATTTCTAGGTAGCTAATTTGACAGTTGGTCAAAGATACGTTATTAAGACCAGCCGTAAATAAAAATTAGAATTTTTAAGCACAAAATATCTTCAACAACGTAGTTATTAAGAAAATACCAAAAAGCCTGAGATGACTCAGCATCAGCCTTTGAAACCTAGCAACAGAGTTCCAGAAGTATTTCTTTTTATACTTGCCATAATATTTTATCGATGGCTATAAAAATACACTATACGCGATGCCATCTCCTGTTTTATTGGTTACGGTCCCATTACCTACGTACTTTAGAGAATTTGTGTATATCTGCTCAAGTTCATTTGATTGTCGTCAAGGCGGCGGTTATATGATTAACTTTTGTGTGACGGTGTTGGAGGAAAAAAGATAAACATTTCTTTTAAAAATAATTAGAAAAAATTTCTCTGCAGAAACAGCTATATTGTGTCTGTCAAGTACTACACTGATTGAAGTACACCTGTCTTTGCTTGCTTCCTTGACTTGTCGAAAGCATTTGACTTGGTTCGCTATGATCTGCTGTGGCAATAGCTGCAGCAAGCGTCAGTGCCAGAAGAACTGATCCGTATCTTTCAATACTGGTACAACAATCAGGTCAATGATGTTCGATGGTTAGGGGCCTACTCGACCCCATACAGGTTGGAGTACGGCATGAGGCAACGGGGGCTAACCTCAGCATGCATGTTGGTTGCTATATTGGAGGTGTGCCTAAACAATATCAGATACGCTGACGACATGTTGCTGCTGAGCGCCTCTGTCTGTGGTGTGTCAAGGCTGATTGGCATCTGTGGAAAATATGCTGAAGAACGTGGTTTGTTGTACATCACGAACAAGAGCGAGTGCATGGTCTTTCGGGCCAAGAAGTGATGTCCAGATTACTTACCGGCAATTAAGCTCAACGGATGCCCACTTAATATAGCTGGTACGTTTGAATATCTTGGACATTTATTAACCTCTGACCTGGAAGACGATGCAGACATTGAAAGGGAACGTAAAGCGCTGTCTGTTCGTGCGAATATGATAGCCCGCAGATTTCCTTTGTGTTCGAGGGGCGTCAAAATAGCCCTATTTAGGGCATTTTGTACGTCCTTTTATATTGGCAGTCTGTGGATGGACACGCAGAAACAGTACAGCGCTCTACGTGCCCAATACAACTACGCGTTCAGGGTGCTTTTGGGGCTGTCTCGCTTCTGTAGCACGTAGGGATGGTTGACGAGGCGCGAGTAGATTGTTTTTACACAATCAAGCGTAAGCCGCAACAGTATCCTGAACGCTTTTGCTGAACGTTTCGACTTGAACTCGTTTCGTATGTGAACTACTGCTGGATGGTTCACCACTGCTTCATGATATTATTTTAATTTAATTTAATTTTGTTCATGTAAATTCAAATTTTATAATGTATAATTTTTAATTTATGATTAATAGTTTAATTTAATTGTATGATCCAGTTGAAATAAATAATAATGCAGGTCAAAGGTATATTAAAAGTAATATTGGTAAGATTCGTAACAAACGCAATCGAAGATGAGTAAGGCAGGAATAAGATATGGGTGATGATTTAAGTTATGCTTACTGGGCAGGTGTTGCTGAGGAATGAACTGAGCATGTCGTGAGGAAAGTTATACGAAAGAGGATAAAGGTAGCTAGAAAGGAGGACACAAATAGAGGCGTACGAAGAAAAATATCTGATCCGTCTTCAGTATAAATTGTGATTTCTTATCACAATTTAAAAAGAAGACGGATGATGATGCTTAGGTACTTAGATGAGAAAAGTTGATGAAGACAAAAATGGATCTCTTGACTTATTCATGGATCATTCGATTGAAGTTTTTATGACTAGTGACTACACTATCTCCTGGTTTTGATTACTGCAGTATAACTCCATCACCCAATCTTAGGGTGCGTTTCCACCAGAGATGTGCGAGGAAAATGAGTGGCGTGAGAATGCGTTGGTAACGAAGCTGTGAAATTATGTAAGAATTTCCATCAGAAATGTGCGAAGCAGCTGAGTGGCGCGAGGAGGCGTAGCGACGCTGTGAAACGATGCTCAGATGACCGATGCGAGAATGTGTAGCGGACTCTTTTCAGTTTGTCGCTCGCGTCCATTCCTAGGACACATCCCCCGCACACATCTCTCGCACACATTCCTCGAAAACATCCCTCGCACCCCTGATTTTGTACGTACAAAAACCTCGCTCCGCTAAGCCGTTGCTAGGTAGAGCTACGAAGCGCGACGCTAGGTAAATGAAGTGATATAGGTTCTGAACAAACACATCCCTCGCTACGTATCTTCGCGCATCTCTGTGCATCAGATGTGTCAGAGGAGAACCCACTCCTTAAAAATACAAAAGATAAGACTTTCTCAGCAGTTTCACGAGATAATTGAGGTTACGCAATGATGTCTGTGTTACGCAGTGATGCTCTCACGTCTTCGTAATAATACGTGACTTATCAGATAAAAATAAATGAAGATATCAAAGTAACTGAGAAGGATGGGAGTGTTCTGCATGACAACAACGGTATCTATCATTTTGTAGTATGTGTATTTGTAGTACAATGTAAGGTTTTGGAACAGGTGAAAAAATTGGAAGTACCTACGTACGAAGGACAATTTCTGAAGATTGACTTCAGTTTATATCTGCAGTATCAACTGCAAATTAGATGAAGATATTGCACAAATGAGTATTTTGTAATTCATTTAGAAATACTTACCTTATTTGAAAGAAATTGTAGCAGAGAGTAGACCAAGTAAGATTTGCGGTGTTTTTTTTATTATAATTAATAATTGTGTCTTTTGCGAACCCTAAATAAGAATCAACTTAGTATGAGTGACATAAACCTTTATTTGTGAAATTAATTTTCTAAAGACGCCAGGGTGTTGGGGATCTACGGTTGCGGAATTTGTTCGAAAGATTCACCACGGTCCTGGAACTTTAGAAGGAACACGGATGGGTTTTAGTCAGTAAGAGTCTGACACACCCTTTCGCTCCACCCAGAGCGGAAGAAGCCACTTGATGATCTCCCATCCGTAAAAAAAATAAGGGCCTTGGGGATAAGTCCGACTAGGATTCTTACCTCACTACAACTTTCCCGGTGATCGCCATCAGCTCATGAGAGAGGCCCCATTACCTCTTAAAGAGCCTTTCCGGAACTTAGGGCTTATATCTATATGCCTGAGGACAAATGACATACCTACAATGGGAAGCAAGAAAGTCATTAAGAATTCAAAGTAGACTTCCTAGAATCATAATGACGCTGACGTCATGACCTGACAAAGCAGTGAGTGCAGTTAAAATCAAAAGAAGAATAGCAACAATAATAAATTGCATGTAGTTCGAGGCAATGAAAGTTGAAATAAAATCCTTTATTGGGAACACTTAGTCCTTTTTGCTAGGCCTAGGTAATAAAGGGGCCATTACCTACCTACATCAATTACCATATCCCAATAAAATATCCTAATATAATAGGACAATTCATTAACTACCCAAATTCCAATCGAACCGTTGAATCTTCTAGTACCTCTTGTAACAGTTTATCCTTACGTAAGGCAATTAATACCAATGAGGTAAAATAAAAGATACAATAAACAGAAGTAGGTAATTACTATTCTAGTGCATGGTACATTGCGTATCAATTCGTAATTAAATCGCTCTATTACAAAAGCCAATACAATGAAAAGGTCAGAAATCAATTGATCTTGCCAAGCGTGCATTCCGACACGAACACGTTTAAATAACAACTTCTAGCGCCATCTGTTAGAATTAATGCGAACTACCAAGCCAGCGCGTGTCGCTTCCCATTGGACGAAAATGACGTTATCGTTACCTTGACAGATGAGATAGATGTATACGACGTTGTTTATGTTAGATAGAGATAAAACAATAACAATGAGGCATCGATTTGGAGGTCAGCCGCGCATGTCAAGTGCATTTCGATAAAAATAAATTGAGTTGCGACTGGATGTTAGAACGTTTCATATTGGTAGATAAGAAGTCTCAGTATAAGACGTGTGTGCTGGTGCGAATACACGTGAGGATCAGCGAGATTAAATCTAAAATACTTGAGAAGATGTTAAATCTGCAGTTTGTCAACATACACAGTTTTTAAGAATATAATATGATATCAAATGAGTAGACTGAGAAATAAAATTCAAGAGAAGAACTGTGTTAGAGATATTTATTTTGCGTAGGTAATTGTTAATCCACATCAAGACAATAACCAAGAACAATAAATCATAATCACCAACAGTCCAACAGAACATAAGAAAACAAACAACAACATAGAAGACATTCTCAAAGTATACAACAAGCAACAACTTATTTAGTTAGACAGTAGAGGTGACCGTAAAAAAGAAAATAATTTGGCAGACAAACCCTAATCAGAGCCCACAACATTCACCAGTATACAATGAGATTCATCTTAACAAACTAATGGTTACTTAACGTCGGATGTGGAGGATTATACAAATAAAGATAAGTCCCATTACTGTCATACAACATATACAAAAATTACTAACAGACCATCCACGTCCTTGTCTGTCTAACGCTGAAACTCTATTTCCATCTCTCTCCAGCATTTTTCAGTTATCCTCAATTAACAATTACTTAGGTCGTCTGTCACTGCATTTTCAGTCTTATGTATTGGTAAAAGGGTTACATTTTTACTTGCGAATCTTTTTACGACGGATAAAACATTGTTGCGCTAATTTCAATGTGTGGGTGTTTAATTCACTCGCACAAATGAAAAGAGGGAAGTTACTACTAATGGAAACATTCTCGATGGAAATGAGAATTATCGCTTTGGAATATCCTGTGTCCTCTTCCATTGCATCAAATTAGACAGAGAAAAAGGCAGGATGACTGGAGGGAGAAACGGGTGAGTTTGTTCAGTAGGGCTCACCCTTAAGCGCTTGGATCGATCTTTTTCAGCTGCAAGGTACACACGGTATGAGGTTTCCACGGATTTGGATTAATATGAAAGAAAATTGATTTTTAATTTTATGTATTAATAAAGCAATGCTCAAAGCGTTATATAAGACTATAACCTAGCTAATAGAGAACATTGATGTTTCGAGACAGAGAGTGAAAGATTAATTAATTATGCAAATTAAGACAAAGGAAAAATAAGAATGATCCGGTACTGATTTACGACAACGACGACGTTGGGAAAATGGAATAGAAACAACAATCTGAAATCATGTACAGACGTCAGCACATCAAGCCACAGCAATCTGTCAATTTTGTTCAATAGAGTTTCAACTTTAAAGCTAAAGCTTTAGGTTCAAGGTTGATTGGGGAAATTTGACAGTTTCGGGTAGCTTGAAATGCTGGCGTCTGTAAGATTAGCTTTTCTAAATCTACAAGTTTATTAGAGTCTGCTATAATTAAATGCAGTCTTCTATGACATTTATATCAGTCTCAAGCTTGTTCTTCAGTCTTCAGCTTTTTTCTCATGGTTGCACTGCAATACCCGATTTCCAATATCCTCAATAAAATCTGTTCTGGTTGTTGATGGTCTATATTCAAACGGATTTGAGGTAGCCAGATTTCTGTAGAGTTCTTGCAAAACCAGAGCAGTTCATAAAATAAAATTCGTTTTTTAATCAGAGATAGTAATTAAAGTTAGTTTAATTTAAAATTCGTATCATATTTAATTACACTGAACCTAAAAAAAAAAAATACTACCGTTACGTGGGCCTATTTTGCTCAAAGATAAAAAATCGAACTCATTTTACCTATTTAAAAAGGTAGCAATATATTTTTGGAGTTTGACATTTACATTTGTCAAATTACTGTCTGGGATCAAAAAACGGCTTTCTTTTGGTAATATCTTGAGATAACAGGGAAGATTTATCGCGAAAATTTTCACCTCGTGTGCACAGGACTTCAGTCACTCACACATACAAATTCCACCCTACATACACCCTTCCTCACACGCCGACACGCACACAAGCGCAACTCCGTGACGTTGAACTTTGCACACATCTACATAATCGCATGCAATTCTCGGCCTTATAGCTACGGGGTTGCTCACAATGTGTCCTACATATACCGATCCCTTAGATAACCTCAAAATTTGAGTTTTTGACCCGGACAGATCATGTTATCGACTATGCACAGTTTCCTCTGGACTTGAGCCTTTAGTGCTTCGAAGATGACGTAGTTTTTTCGTTGATATTGTGTGTGTATCATTGGTGTGGCGTGGGTGTGTATTGTGGCTCGGGTTTGGGACGATTTCGTCCATTTTCGGTTGAGTCTGGATGTAGACAGTTGTAGGATGTGCTGTGCAGTGCGACCGTCATTTGTCTCCGGCTCTTATGATAGTGTTGGTGCTTGGATAAGTAAATGATCGGCAACGGTCTTCGTGGCAGAGAATGAGCGTAAGTACTAACTTATATTTTTATTATTTTATAGGAAGTGTTAATAAAGTTTTTTCCTTAATAAATACAATGATTTCCAACACCGAGTGTAAACATATTTTTACCCGTAACACATTTTTAGCACGACACTCATTATGACCGCAAAAAATCCGCGATAAATGTATTTTTCCTCCCCAAAAATATGTCGACTTTCCTCAATCGTCACCTCCCCTTCTGACAATTCCCCTTCTAAATATTTATTACGTGTTTTATATTATTCATGGTGATGCAAGACCGGTTCTTATTATCTGATAGTTCAAGGTTGCGTTATCATTCGATCGTGAAAGCTAAACGCATGGGTGACCATGGTTACCATATGGATCCAATACAAATACACATAGGTTAATCAGTTTCGATGATAAACCTTTAATAGAGGTATTAAGATATTGGTTTTTGAAAGTGCTTTTGGGTAATTATTGGCTCTGTATTATCAGTGGGGTTACCGGTGTCTGGCGGGGTGAATGTTATGATGTGGAAATTGGACTAGGGGTGAGTCTGTCTAAAATTATATTGTGCATAGTTTTTTATTTTTTGTGTACCCATACTACCAAATTATAAATTTTGTGTATTACATCAAGTTAACCCGTATGGCACGAGCCATACGTTTGTGTAGCGTTATCCGAAGATATATTTTGCGAAAACCTGCCGAGATTTGTTAGAGTAGCACAAAATCTAATTGAAATATAAATAGTGATTGATCTTTTGTATTATTTGTAGTATATATATATATAAGAGATAATCTAATATATATAAATATAAGATATTAAAACTTATATAGTATATATATAAGTTTTAATATCGCCTTGGATGGTGTCTGTTAAGGAGTAATCTAATCTAATACCTTTAAACGCGCAAATCTTGTATATATGTATTATATAATCTGAATCTCGGAAACGGCTCCAACGATTTTCATGAAAGTTGGCAGGGTGTTTCGGGGGCGATAAATCTATCTAGCTAGGTTTAATTTTTAGAAAACGTTAACCAAAAAAAACCTTGCAAAGCTCCAGGTACTAATAATAAAATGAGAAAACAAAAAAGTGATATAAATATGAAATATAGGAACAAGGACATACAGTAACCCGTCCATCATCAGACATGGCCCATTTTCTGAAAAAATACCTACTATATTTAAAAAGTTGGTATTCATTTAAAAGTCAGAATTTAACGAGGGTTATAAAACTAAAGCTATGAAAAGTCAAAGCGTTAACGAATGCTGCAGCTTAACAAAGTGCAGGGTTACCTCTAACTTAGTCTTGCAAGCACAATTTCCTTGCTTAAACTAAGTTATCTCAGGACTTTCCTAAGTATTTTAACGCTAGTTTTTCGCTTACTTTTCTGAGGTAACGAGAAAAACTATTTTTTCCTTTTCCTTTCTTGTCTTTGTTAATTTGTTTAGACGTTGAAGAGAGACTGTCCAGGTATAATGTAATATGGGGTTGTCTTTTGTGTTTCATTTGCTAATTTTAGATGGAAACCAGGCCTTGATGAACACTTTCTTTTCGCATTTTTTTGTACTTGGTCTCATAAGTTGCTTTTTATTTAATTTAATTAGGGTTCATTGTTTTCATGTCAATAAAATTGTAACAGACCTACACTTTATTTTGGTACTTACTTTCGCTTCAAACAGTGTAGGTATAATATTAAACCCAGATAGAGATCGACTTCTTCTGTTATTTTTTTCTGTCGAGTATACTCACATCCCGTTGTCTTTGAAGAATCACATACCAGCCATCTACTTTCCTTTTTCTAACAAAGCCAACTTAGCCAACGAAAGAGCGGTCCTCGCTACATCCTGGTCAAATAAAATATGAGATTTTTAAGTGTTAATAAACGTACAACGCTGTCCAATGAATTAGCCATTAAAATGACACAATAGTAATGTACCTACACAAGTTTTATGTTCGCTATCATAAAATAAAACAATATTACGACGGATGTTAGCCAATTGATATCACGAATCACTATTGTATCATCATAATAATATATTTTATTAAAATCATTTCAACTGTATAAGTAAGCATTCGTCATTCATATTAATGCCAACACGTTCAATAGAATTTACACAAAGAAATAAAAATGGCATTTGAAATTACATACATAAGTACTGGGAAAACTCTCACACCGAAATTTTGCAGCTAGAAGGCCAATCTTCGTACCTACGTAAAACGCGGTCAATTTCAAGTCGTAATAATATCATGTCGACGACAATCAAGCCCGATTTCCACCGCGAGCGGAGCGGACCTTCTAATGACTTCATTTACCTCGTAGGAGAAAACTGCTTACATGTGTTTCCATCAACAAAGAGCGGAAATGATAAACGGGCAAAACGAGTAAAACTTTTTCTTGGTGGAAACGCAAACCTATTTCATGAAAACGAAGTCCGCTCCGCTTAGCCATTTTCGGCTCATTATTCTTTCGCGGTGGAAACCGGGCTTCAATGTCAGAAACTTGTCAAAATGAAGATAAATTAGAGGTAAAGATTGCGATTGCGAAGGTTCTTCGAAATGCACGTCGTTCTTAATGTTTATGGGCCTTCTGACTAGATACTTTTTTATCGCAAACTTGATTGGGTCTTCAAGAATAAGTGTTCCTTATTCAAAGAAATGGTCAGCTCCCGTGCAATCGATAGATCAGTTAAGAGTTCCAATTCTAGTAATTTTTAAGCAGAGAAATTAGCGTTGCTTTTGATAGAATGCGACTGAGATGCGAATACGACCGTTGCTTAAAAGTAGAATAAACCCTCTACTAGTTACCATTAATTACCTTTGTATACATATGTGTTCTTTATGGTGTCGGACGTAAAATAATAGCACCATCCCATCACTCCCCGTGGCTGTCGTAAGAGGCGACTTAGAGACTCACCAGAGAATGGGCAGCAGCATTCTCTGTGCACTGCAACAGCTACACTGTGATCGCCAACCCGCCTGCCAAGCGTGGCGATTGTGGCAAACGCCCCCTTTGGGAGAGGCCTATGTCCAGCAGTGGACGTCTTTTGGCTGAGGTGTTCATTATGTATGACGATGACCTATGTATAGATAGGCCAGCGGTGATGATGATGGTGCTAACGACCGGTCGTAGCAGTTTCTATAACTTACTATTTTAGCATCAGCCTAAAAGAAAGTACCAACTCAGACAAACCAGAGGAGCTCGTTGCTAAATAATAACAGCCGCACGAGTGACACTTGTCGAGGCCGGTCCTTGGATGGGTGATCATCTATTACATACCGAGGCTCCTCGGAAAGTTGTTGGTCCTGGCTGCAATTAAAAGATCATTGACAGTTTTTACGGATTGTCAGAAGCCAGAAATCTAACACTAGCCTTACCAAGGGTTATCGTGCTATACAGGGTGGAGACGACAATAAAACGAAACACTGGCAATACTAGTTCATACGAATATGTTGTCTTGAATCACACATTTGATGTCACTCACTGCAACAGACTGTTTGGAATATTTCGTCAGAATAGTAGTCACGATATAAATATTTCAATCAATCAATCAATTAAATATTTTATTTCCATAATACAGGTTGATAAAGGTGTTACAAATAAGTTCGATAGATACACTGTAGTATTCCCTGATGGTGTGCAAATTATTACGACTTTAAGACTCACAAATCAATAATTTCAGTAATTTTATTATAAATTCAAGTTATGTTACACCATCTAAATAACAAATATATACAATCATATTATTTTTTATATGTTTTTTTTTAATATTTAGTTTATTATATCTATGGTAGTCACTATCCGTGACTAGTTTGAGTTTCTTACCGTTATACGTAATTGGAAAGTTTATTTTTAATTTCGGTGACAGAATTTATAATAGTTTCAAAATATTCCTATGAACCAGTATTGCCAGTGTTTTCATTTATTGTCGTATCGATGTCTCCACATTGTTTACCCAGTAAATGGGTTATGGAGATCAGAGAAGTCGCTTCATGTAGAATACTGGTACTCAGCTGCATCCCGTTAGGCTGGAAGTCGACCCCAATTTAGTTGGTAAAAAGCGAGACAGATTGATTGATATAAAGAAACAGAAAAATACGTTATCATTTCCTCAAGAACTTTCCTTCACATAAACGATATATCATGCATGAAACCGATATTATTCACACATTGTGTCATCTGAGAGACTGGCAACCTCGCTTGCTTTTAAGGAAAGTGCTCCCTCTATTTATGTAGTCAGATTCCTATGTCCCGTCCAATCCGACCTCGGTTAACGACGCTGCCAATCGTAAAACATCCGATTACAAAGGTTAGGTTAGATTACAAAGCGTGTTTATGACTGTGAAGCGTTTAGAACTTTGCTATTAGGCACGCAATGGAAACGTTATTATTGTAAACGGTTATTGCTTTGGTGAAATTGTTGCGGATTATGTTTTTTTTTTATGAACTGTCAAAGTCGTCTTTTTTTATTAGTGGCAAATAGAGTCGATGGTGACTGTTCTGCCAAAATGTTATAGTATGTTGGTTAACAGGATCGCACTGACAGTTCTTAAACACAGTTTAGATGTTATTAGTTATTCTGTAAAAATATCTCAGTGAAAAGTTATGGGAAGTGAACATGAAGTGAGCTGTCAATCCATCCAATCAATGTGGAATGAAAGTTAAGTTCAAGCACGCCAAGTAAGTTTTAACGGTGAGATGTTTACAGAATACATGCCGTCTAAGGATCATGTTTACTTTCATTTTTGAAAGGGGATAGAAGCTTTGTGGCATGGCATCCCTATCGCTATTTTGTTATTTTTTTTCAAAAACACTGCGTGCGGTAGTACAGTTATTAACGGGAACTATTATTTGAATATAATCTATTGATTATATGTAAATAATAGTTCTCGTTAATTTCGTGCTTATATGCACTTTTTAATGATAATTATTGTTCGAATGTTGGCACATGGCGACTTTACCTCCAAATATCTCGGCAACGTGACACTTTAGGACACCATTTTACTAACATTTTTTGTTTGTTGTCAAGTGTCCTCTACCCATAGATATACCTACATAGGTATCATCGTGAGCCACGATTTTGAAAAAAAAAAACAATATGGCGATGGGGGGCCCATAGAAAAATATACGAACCCCTTCGTTCTCCGTCTGTAAGTAGTGATAAAATATATAGGTACGTAGTACATATTACCGTAACTTAAAAATCTATTTGACTAACTAGTCAATAGGTAATCAAATTCAAAAGTATTTTTTCTCACTTCCGTACCGTATTTCATTCCTCACTACCATTTCATCACACAAGAACCAATAGTACCTCGTAAAGCCACGAACATCTGCAAATAAACGGATAACTGAATTTATAATTCAAAATCAAATTATAGGAAGGAATAATTGAATAGAACATTCCCTTAGCGGCTTTCAGTTGAAAATCCTTCAGCCACATCGGAATAAAGCTCGAGAAATTATAAGTAGATATATAGAATTTTGCGAAGGCGGATTAAGGCTTAAAAATAAGCGTCTTTCAAATTTTCGGAAGATAAGTAGGATTTTCGAGAGAAATCTGTCACAATGTCATATTAATATCCCAAGGCCTAATAAAATCTTAAGCCTAGGTAGTTTTATTAGGTACTTAATTTTTGTTTGAACATACGAACATCGTACAAACTTAGTGTCTTTTTTCATCAAAGGAAGGAAAATAAACTTCTAATAGATAGAATCAACTTTCAAAGCAGTCAAGCTACTCTAAAGAAATCGTTTCTGTTGCATAAGAGTATCTACCTGAAACTCCTCAAACCGTCTCCAGTCTAATTGTGTTGGGTAAAGACTTTTTCTCATACAGCTATTATAACAATTGGGTTACCTACACACAATTCATTCATTTTAAGAATTTGTTGAACAACATTAATTGCGTTACATATTTACTTTTTCGAGCAGAAAGATTTTGATGTGAAACATCTATAGCTGCGGGTAAAACCGATTGTTGGCGTGGCGACGCAGGCCGTGGCGACGCGTCGCCACGCTCTATGATGGTGTATATATATACAGTATATATGTCATTTTTTCATTATGCTATATTTAGTTCCTGTCGTAATCTGTTCTTAGATGCATATTATTTGTACAAAATAATGTTGATGTTTCACATCTGCTAGGCGTCCCGTGACGGCTCACATTTTTTTTTCTAAAGAATGATGCTAATAAGCTGTGGATTAAGAATTTCCTTAAAAATTGAGATACACAATTTGAGTTGCAGATCTGCATGATAATAATTAGGAATGATTTTATATATTTTCGTTACCGATACAAACTTACTTGATATTAAACAATTCAGACAATTCCTATCCTCATATCCGAACATATAACTCTAAGAACACTACAACAGTAAACCGACCTAAACACACATTCTTATGTTACAACATGTCCTGAACTCCTAAGTCTTAACTAACACAAGATACCTCAATAAATATTCTAGGGAGCTACTGCCCTTAATACAAGATCAAACAAGGGTCGTGTCTGCAGAAAAAAAAAACAATTCACGAGGTCAGCAGTGGCCCCAACGTCTTACATAAGCTCAATAGTGGACAAAGGTTGATAGATGAATCGGACATGACGTGTTTTCTTCAGCTTTTGTTAGTAAATATAATAGATTTTGGTTGAATGTTATTTCTGAGTTTATTAATATCGAATCTATTTCTCTATTGTAGTAAAAATACTTCTACATTACGATAAAATCGTCTCGTTTATACCCATCATTAATAACGACTAAATTTATTTGCACTCTCACAGACTGAGAGCCGGCTGCTCAAAGTCCTACCTTATAGAGTTACCGGAAAGAACCAATTTGTAGGTATAGTAGACCACTGGGGGACCAATGGTGGTTCTAAAATAGGTTGGTGTGAGTGGCAATTTTTTGAAAAGGGTTAATTTCGTTAACGATAGATTGCCTGCTTGTCGGTCTTCTACAGATTGTACTTCGGGGAGAGTGTCCAGGAACTCCACGATCTCATCCCACCGGCCCCCTTATACCATCGGACATCTAGACGCACTGCAAGTTACCATCCCTACCTTGTTGCTATTCCACCAATTCGCACTAAACGTTTCCAAACGTCTTTTATAATGCGCACAGCAAAGGAGTGGAACTCTCTGCCTGCGTCTGTGTTTCCGAACGCATACAACCCTAATCTCTTCAAAATTAGAGTGAACAGGCTTCTTCTGGGTAAGCTCGCTCCATCGTCGACTTTGTCTCTGTCATCTATGACCTAGACTAGAGTCAAGAGCAAACCCATATTAAATAAAAAAAAAAAAAAAAAAAAAAAAACGATCTTTTGAATTACCACCAGCAACCATTTAGTTTTTTTTTTTTTTCAAAATTGAGGCGCACTTTAAAACATGTGTATAGATAGGTAAAGAACACCTAAACCAGCCAATAATGTTAGCAACATGGTGCCCTAAAGTGTCACATTGCCAAATATGTTGAGGTAAAAACGTCATATGAGAACAATGAAAATCATTAAAAAAATTACTAATTACGTCCCGTGTACTCTCACTGCATCATATGCAGTGAGAGTACACGAGAGTGCATATTGTTATGTATTCTAATAATTAGTTCTCAGCTATAGTAGGCGCCAGATAATCGTGGAATAACGGTCATTGACCCACCTACAATTATTGACATTTTTAATTTGAAAAACGGAATTAATGACACAAAGCTGTCCCGAATCATCATCTCTCGTGATCCTTAACATTGTCTAATAATGAAAAACGATTCATATTTAATTGTTCAGGTACCTATGAACAGTTATTAGGGAAAGGTCAATATACTTTATTCCACATTTATCTGGCGCATACTATAGATTTAAACATTTATATAAATTAAACACGAGGTATTATTTTGCGAAGTTCTTGGTAAAGTGGTTTTCATGTGTTCTTATTTTTATTTTCTTCCAATACATGGTTTAATCAAGCTGGGAACTATTATTTGAATTTAATCTAATGCTCATGAGCACATATTAAGCACGTTCAAAAAACGAAAGAAGTTCTCAATTCATGTTTGTTACCTCATAACTCCGTCATATATGAACTGAATAAAAATGTCTTCTATTATGTGAAAGGATATACTTTCCGGTTGGTCCCATAGAAATTTCATCAAAATCGGTTCACTAGTTTGGTTTTTAAATCGAATAGCTTGAAAAAATTACATCCAAGTAAAAGGAATTACGTATTTTGCTTTTCTGTGACTTAACAGTGGTGTCGTTAGGTATGGGGTACCCCTAAAAAATAAAAAATAAAAAACTTATTGATAAAAATACAACCGACTTCCAAATATCAAAAACACTACAAAGCATAAAATAACTTTAATTTTGGAAGTCGGTGTTAAAAACGAAGAAACATAATACATGTTTTATACTTTGTAGTGTTTTTGTTATTGGAAGTCGGTTGTATTTTTTTGTCAATAAGTTTTTAAAGATGGTCATTGTTGTCAGATGACGACTTTACTTTTAATAATCTCGGCAACGTAACAGTTTAGGACACCATGTTGCGAATATGTTTTGTTTGTTTAAGTGTCCTCTATAGTTTCAAAATGCGAGGAAATTTAAAAAAATAAATAAAAGGATATTCAAAAGGCGGCCGAGTAGGTTCTATCCCCTTTAGGAGACAGTTGACAGGACAGGTTACTTTATTGAGTTACCGAATAAAGCCAACTTCTTATGATAGGTCAAACCAAACCGTTCATTTCACGTTCACAACCCTAATGTCTTCAAAGTTAGCGTGAACAGGCTTTATCTGGGTAAGCTCACTCGATCGTCGACTTTGTCTATGTCATCCAGAGATGACAGAGACAAAGTGCATGGCTTTGTTCTTGACTCTAGTCTAGGTCAAAACCTGGACTACAGACTTTTACATGTCAAATAAAAAAAAAAACTTACATTTTGGTATTTATCTTTTCAGTCTCAGAGAGAGAGATTCATTAAAAGTAGGTATTCATCAAGTTGAATTATAACTTTATGTTACTTCACTACTCTCAAAATAGATTACAATTTCAGGCAATTGCCAAACTGTAATTATGAGAAATTAAGTACCAAATTTGAGCTATTAGTGACTCAATCAACCATAAACGACTGTACTAATATCGATTAAATTTGGCAAATTTAGATAAAAACCATGTCCTTGATTCCAACAGCGGTACTCCGATGATTTGAAGTAAACCGCGAGTGAAACCACGGGCTTAGCTAATTCATAACATTACATAATTTCACACCATTATTCCCTAGAGCGTAGGAGAAATTACTGAATGACACGCGCGCCGTACGTTGACCCTGTGAATGAGGGTCGCCCTAATTCATGTAACTTTTTATTTATTCATAAAAATATGAGACTCGGGTCACAAATGTAGAGTATTTTTTTCCCTTGTGTAGGTAAAATCGTAGAAGCTTTTGACAGTTATCTTTAGATATCCTTTGAAATATTTTTAGTGTCTGTATGATTATCCTTCACTTTGGAACTAAATTTTCGTGTTTTTTTTTTGAGATTATATTTTTTTCGAAAAAGCTCGTGGCTAAATCATAACAGCCGCAAGGGTCGATCTTCGTGAAGAAGCAACGCTTGTCGAAGCCGTCCCGTAGATGGGTGACCGTCATACTAAAAATTAAAACTCCGAACCCCGGAAAGCGCGTTAAGCCCGTGATCCCAGCTGTAATTTTCACATCTTTTACAGTCTTTACTCAGAAGTCCGAAAACCAGTCCTGCTTAGAGGAAGGTACCATGTTATTGGATTGTGGAAATTAGATATGCAGTCGCCCCATGTGGAATACTGGTATTCAGCTAAATCTAGCTAGAAGTAAGCAGACACCAACACAAATAACGCTAGGAAGAACAAAATGAATCCGGCTTTCAACTTCGAATTAAGTACTCGTATAAGTATGTAAGTATTATTTTAATGTATCGACCTATTGGAAGGTATTGCGTGATACATAGCCTGAATCAGGCCGCTTTCATATTAATTTATCTTATCAATTTAATATGATCTCAATAAATCATTGAAATATCTAGGTAGCCACCGTCGATATTGATATATTTTTCATTAATCGACTGGGGTTTCCATAATTCGATAAAAAGTGTGCGTCGCGGGAGGCCCGACAGAAGTGATAACTCAAACTAATCTAAGTTGAACTATTTAATATGGAAGCGTCTGTCCGAAATACGACTAGCGCTGTGGGTTAGAGTGAGAGAGGAAGAGCCTGCCTACCGCTGCCGTATGCGTGAGAAAAAGGGAAGCCAGACAGACCGGTGCCGTAACGCGTTACGTTACGAAGCGGTTTACCCTCCCATAAGAAGTTATCACTTCAAAAATAATGGAACCATTAAATTGTCGTCCACACAAATCTTCAAATCCTGTGAGCTCCTAAACTTTTATTAAAGCAGATAAAGCTAATAATATATACTTACCTAATAAAGCTTTCAGTACAATAGCCATAAAACGGTTTGGTTACTTAAGATAGAAAATAAAAATACTATGTAGAAACCGTACCTACTTAAGGAAAAACAATTTTCTATTTATTCCTAAAGAAAATGCTATTCAAAGAAGATGTTCAAAAGGGATTAATATGTCTATACAAAATGTGTTTACCTGCCGTTGAATTATTTACTTTTTACTTAAGTATACAAAGCCTATGTACAATACTGACTCAGTAAGCAGGTACTTACCCCGTCAATCGACCTGCCGAGAATTTTCTCAATTATGTTGGGTTACCTATCTGATCTCGACAACCCAGTAACTGGGAAACACAATATCCCTTGGCAACGACTGATGTCGGATTTTCTGGCTTCTGACTACCCGTCACGCCTGTCAAGTATTTACAAATGACAGCCGAATGAAGTATGTTTGTTTTTCTGTAGCGACACTTTCGAATGATGTAATAACACGGGAAATCAACCGGTTCGATTCCTGGCTAGGATTACCGATACTTAAAATCGAGCTCGATACTCTTTTAAGTGTTTTTCGCTAATCCCCATAGTTTCAGATTTGGCCGTCCACGCACACTTTAAAAATTCACCCAGTATATTTAATGGTCACCTATCCACGAACCGACACAGGCAGGCGTAGCCTTAACCTTGAAAATCAACCCGTGTGGCTGTTATTATTTAGCCACGTGCTCCTCTACGTACCTTCCACGTACTTACATAAGTAATTTCTAGCTATAATGTTCGACATTAATGTCAGAGCTATTCCCCGAACCAATTGAGGGTGAAATGACGTTCGTTCGACGCGTGGGATTCGATTCCGTGCTATTAAACATCAATTGCCAACCAATAAATAGGTATGTGGAGTAGTTCAGATTTACTTATATGATAGGCATACACAGAACATATAATATGTACCGTAGGTACATGTCCTGTCATGTACAGGGTGTTCCGCAAGGTCGTGGTATTTAAGGGTGATGTTGGATGGTTGGTGATGTTGGATGGTTGGTGATGAAAAAATGACTCTTTAAAAAAAAGTCAAAAAAGTGTGATGCTGTCGGTGACATTAAATCTGTCATTGAACTAAAGTAAATGGCCACCAACTATTACAAAAAGCTTGAAAAGTCATTTGTTCGGATTGTTTTAGTCGTTTTCTCTGGTTGATTTTTTTAGTCACATTTTTTTAAATTTTTTTTTGTGGTCGATTTTTTTTAGTCACGGTTTTTATTGTTTTACTAGTTTTTCCTTAATGTATATTAGCTACCCAACATCATCCTTAAATATGACCACGCACTTGTAGGTTCTGCAAAACTTCTTAAAGAAAAAACTTCTAGTTATAGTAAACTAGCTGTTGTCAATGGCTTCGCCCGCGTGAATGTTCAAAATTATTGCAAGGGAATATACCTCCGGGATGAAAAGTATCCTATGTTCTTTTCTCGGGAATGGTCTACATGTGTGCCAATTTTTCAAATTTCATCCAAATCCGTTCAGCCGTTACGACGTAACAAAGAGTTTTTCATTTTTCACATCATCATCAGCCGAATGATGTCCACTGCTGGGCATAGGCCTCCCCATAATCGCCACGCTTGCCAGGCGGGTTGGCGATCATTCTCTGGTGAGTCCCTTAGTCGCCTCTTACGACACCCACGGGAAGTGATGGGATGGTACTATTCTTTTACGTCCGATCCCATACAGAACACACACACACACATCAGTCCAGTTTAAAATCAGTATGGATAATTGCGAGAACAATCGTTGAACATAAATGCGGTGATCAAACTAAAGCTATATTTTTTTCTAAATTAAAAGTACGTCTACTAATTGCCCCGCAGAATGCGTCAAAGTAATTTAAATTTTCCGCTCGTACCTTCGTAATTTGGTAATTTTTCCTTAAATTATCGTAAAGGTTTTGCGCCGAGATAAATTTTGCCGCTTTGGGATAATATGAACCTACAACAATTACAGTAGAAAGGTAGTTAATTAAATATGTAGGCCATCATATGCAACTATAACTTTAGTACTTAAATTATGTTAGTAAAGACATTGATTAGGTTAAAATTTTTAGATATAAACTACAGATGCATGTGCCAGAGGCAACAAGGATACTCAGCTCCAAAATATTGATAATAATTACGTATTATACCTGTTTAACAAAACACATTTTTAATTAAAAAAAAAACACAATTAACAAAATTTTCTTTAGTTTTCATCAACATTGGGCTTAAGAATATACAACTGCAACATTGGATTTTTGAAAAAATATCAGTTTAGGTTAAAAATTAGCACTTACCTTTAGTTTTCCATAATATGTTATATCTATTACTTCCCAGAATTTGATCCTTATTAGCGACACTTTCGAATAGTGTAATAATACACGATGTGTTTTATTTTTCAAAGTCAACCGGTTCGATCCCAGGCTAGGAAAACCGATTTTTCATAAATCCAATAAGGCAGTTAGTTTTCATCAAATTGGGCTCGAGACTCCTTTCGGAGTTTTTCAAAATACCACATAGTTACGGAATTGGCCATCCACGCACACTTTAAAATTTCACCTTGTATATACGTACCTAATATCAATGTGTAAGAAAGTGTCCTACAATAAAATGTACATAGGTACATATTGCCTCGGAATTCCGGCCGAAAATGGAAGCACAGAAAAGTCGGAAAACATGAGATAACTTTTACGATTGAGTTAGCAATGTCAAAGAAATGGACGTCCGTTACACGTACAAATGTTCCTACTTTTATATGAAGGATGGCTTGGACGACACATTCATGTATTCTACTAATATTAGGTATACTTATATGTGAAAGTCTCTATGGCCGAATGGATTTGGCACACGAATAGACTGGGATAAACAGAGCTAGCTATTCTCTAAAACTCACATCGTGAAAACTAAGATGAAGTAAACATGAAGTGAGCTGTCAATCCAGCCAATGAAATGACAGTTCACTTCAAGCTCACTTCTCCCAAGTTTTTACGGTGATGTGTTCCCAGGATAGACCGGCTGGATTAAAATATAGGATAGTATTCATCCCGGGTAGTACTTACGTTCGTGGGGATTGTTTTCGATGTTCACACGAGTGAAGCCGTTGAGTAAAACTAGTTGCTTAGTATTTGCACGACAGCCTCGTTCTACGAATAGTAACTCCGTTTCTTCATCCTTATTCATGCATATTGTATATGCGCGCCGATGGTACTTAGAATATTAGATAACATTATGTGCTAATGTGCTCAGGGCTCTTACTATGCCCCGTGAGACTTTGCTTGGCACGAAATAGACAAACCACGCCACTTTATATATTTTCATAATTAGTATAAGTTCCTAGGTATGCGCAGATTTGGAATTTTAATTTATTTCATTCATTTATTTCAGACATAGTCGTTATATGAAGATTGGAATCCAATAAAACACACTATATTAAAATAATTACCAATAAATAAAATTACACATACACATTAGAATTACATAACCAATGTCACAATAAAATTAAATTTATAAATTAAAATATTACAACAACATTAACAACATATTTTGAGGTAGGCTTTATTTCAGGAATAAAAATACTAAATTTAACACTATTTGTTATTCATTTTAGCGTCGTATTAGCGGTCTCAAAACCTCTTCATTAGAAACTGAACCATGAATATTATGCACATACACATACAATTATCGTTTAGCATTTGTCAAAATCGTAGAGATTACTATAAATTCCGATTCAGGATAGATTCACCAATTCCTTTTAGGTACTATTGTATAAAACATAGCTGTGTTAGTGACCGCTTTTGCGATGCAACGCAATTAATGGTTTAGGTACAAATCAACAACAACCGAAAAACACAAATCATCTAAAATGAAGGTACAAACAGAAAAGAAATCAATACAGTAAATCTAAATTACATGATTACTTTGCCGACGGTCCCCTCTTTACCCTCACCAGTTGAATGCGACATTGACCCAATTCTACGAGGGGAGACCGGGGCGCTCCCGACCCATGCTAAAAATGAAATTTTATGGAAATGTCGTTTCGTTTTATGCATTTTGGGTGAATAATGAAATCTGGCCTATCAGAGTTCAGTGATGGGGCGTAAACTATTTGAATACGGAATGAGAGAACTAATTATGCTTAATATTTGAATTTTATCATCCTTATTCTTATCTTAACTTTAGGACTTTATGGTATATTTCCATATTTTTTTTTGGAAAAATAATTATTCCTTCCATTTTTTAGCGTTAAAAGAAAATTACTGTTTATACGTTTGATTTATTTTTACACCAGTCATCAGTTATTATGTTTAGAGAATGCTAAAATTTCTATGCGTAAAAAAGTAGTTTTTTAATCTTACGGAGTTTGCCATTTTCCGGTGACATACAACAAAAATCTAATTCCATTACAACCCATTATTTTTTTATCAAATTACAAAACCGAATACAGTCGATACAAGAGTTGGTGGCGATGGATTTAATTATAACGAATTATAAATTCAAAGTATACGATACATGAAATCAATGCAGTTGCGCCCCTTTGGTATCGATACTGTAAAAATAATAGATACAACATGTAATTTAATATCCATGACTGCTAAAAATTACTGAGTGAGGTGGAATTTTGATTAAATATCCAAACAACATACAACAACTGATTCGCATAACCCAATTAATATGTAATTAACAAGTACGAATATGTGTGTAATATTAGTTTAGAGAATTTCAACCAAAGCTCGTCAGTGACGTAAGTAGGTCGGGGTAGGTACTGAGTTTTAATGAATTGTTTTAAAATAAATTACGCAAGTTTTCATTGTTTTTGCAACGAAAAATATAAATAGCAGATACTGTAATTTTTTTGCTGATTTACTTAGGTGCCCACTAAATAAACACTACCTAGGTAATTTCTAAATTTGAAGTTGAGTTTTTCTCAAGCCTGAGATGTTGTCAAATTTTGGCACACAATCATGATTTTACAAGTTCTTAACTCAAAATACTCAATTTAGAAACCTGCCCTAATTGTATAGTTGACTCTGAAAGTAAAGTACCCACGACATTTTCAGCGTTATACTGACATCTTGGAGAAATATCTTGAACTAAACATTGCGAAAATCGTGAACCGTAGCGACACGGGCGGCAGCGTGAAATTCAGCGAACGTTTTCAGTGAAACTTTGAGACGACTTTCCGAGATCATATGATAGATGGCGTTACTGTAGACTCGTTGAGGGAATTATGTGGAGTCTCCTTCTGTCAGAGCTTTACTGAAAACTGGTTCGAACTATTTCGGAAAAAAGCTTTATTAATTAATTCGTTAACTTACTACTTACTAGTACCTACTGTTATAAAGAACGAACAATTCAAATGCAATCATTTTTATTTGTATAAGTAGCTTAGTGAGAAAAATAAATGGTGGTCAATATCGAATATTAAATAGCCAATAGAAAGTGCTTGAATGCGAAACATTGAGAAGAAGAATACATAATTCAATAAGAAATTATTAGGGTATTATAAGGTTGGTTATTAATACAAAAAAAACGTGTGAACTAAATTTAACATGGGAAGCGTCTGTCCGAAATACGACTAGCGCTGCGGGTTAGAGTGAGAGAGGAAGAGCCTGGCTACCGCTGCCGAATGCGAGAGAAAGGAAAGCCAGACAGACTGGCAACGCGTTACGTTACGAAGCGGTTTGGGTAAACCGCTTCGTAACGTAACGCGTTGCCATGGGAGGGTTCCCATAAGAAGTTATTACTTAAAAAAAAAAACAATACAAGCAAGTAAAATGTTAATCTGCAAAACGGTAAAATATGTTTGGCCTAGCAGGAATGTTTTTGACGTATAGTAACGTAACGTAATATTTTACTGTAACTATAATACTCGTTTCGCACGTAATATGTAGATATTTGAATTGGATACTATTCCCATATTTCGGTATGATATAAATCGTGTGTCACATTAAATTAAACCAAAATACTATGGGGTTGTATTTTTCTATATTCAAAATTATTACGTTAACGTTACTATACGTCAAAACATTAATGCTAGGCCCTCTTTACCGCGGCCGGGGCTGCCTTCAAGCGGCTCCTGCCCAATCTAGGGGGCCCAAACGCCTCCTGCCGGAGGCTCTATGCGGGGATCGTGCGGTCCATGACCCTTTATGGGGCCACGGTGTGGGCGCTTACGGTGAAGGGGCGCCAGCTCAACGCGTCCCAAAGGGTCATGGCCATCCGGCTGGCCCGGGGATACCGCACGGTCTCCTGCGAGGCGGCGAGCCTCCTTGCCAGATTAAAGCCATGGGATCTGGAGGCGAAAACCCTCACGCACATTTACGCGTGGCACCTGGAGGCGCTTCGCCGGGGCAAAACTCCGCTGCCGCGGCAAATTGCAGCGCGGCGGATGGAGCTCCGGCAGGATATCATGGCGGTATGGAGACGGTGACTATCGCAACCCAGCGCTGGGCACGCCACAATTGCGGCGGTAAAGCCCCTCTTTGGGGAGTGGCTGGAGAGGCGACACGGCTGTTTTGGGAGGTACCTGTTTCGGATTAAACGGGAGGACATGCCCGGGTGTCAGCACTGTGAGGATCGCCCGGAGGACACGGTGGAGCATACGGTGGAGGTGGTGGGCGGAGTACCGCCGTGTCCTAGTGGCGGCGACCTCTCGCGTCCGGCTCTGGTTAAATCCATGGTCCGGAGCGATGAGGCTTGGGAAGCGGACACCTCCTTCTGCGAAGCAGTAATGCTAGCGAAGGAGGAGGCGACGCGCGAGGGAGAGACAAGGCCTTCGCCCCAACCGCCGCTACAGAAGAAGACGCGTCGGGCGTCGGGAGTCGCAGGGCGATCCCCGGCCACCGTAGGCGTGGGCCTGCAGACGGCGAGCGTTGGGTGGCTCGCTGTCCGGTCACAACCAGGCCCGGGTCGATGGCGCGTTGTGTTCCACGCGCGTCTCAAAGAGATGTCAGCATAGGAGTCGGGGCCCGCTAGGGCCAGAGCCTGCCAGGGTTGCGGAATTTGTTCGAAAGTGTCACCGCGGCCCCGGAACGCAAAGGGCTTTACAAGGAACACGGATGGGTTTTAGTCAGTAAGAGTCTGACACGCCCTTCCGTTCCACCCAGAGCAGCAGAAGTCATTTGATGATTTCCCATCCTTAAAATAAAAAAGGCCCTCTTTACCGAAAAACCTGAAATTCGTAAAAGTTGACAGCGTTTGTTTCTATAATCTAAATAATATTAAACATGACAAAAGACAAACGATGACTTCGTTTGTCCATTTCTTTTGTCATGGGAACCACTAACTATTAAGGCAAGAGTTCTTATATAAATACAAAAAAATAATTTATTTTCACATCCCAATACGCGATGAGTTCAGCGTAAATTAAATACCAGAATATTCATTTCAATAGCTAAAATTACATAAAAGCTTATGAATACAGGACCTAAGTAAGTTCTACTTATCACCAAAAGGTCAATTTTAAAAGGTTTCATTTAAATCCGTTCATAAAATTATTAAGTACAGATAAGGTTAAAATATGTATTCGAAGTGGTTGACTATTCACTTAAATTCAAAAGGCCTAGGTATATCCTCTGAAAATTATTTTAGGTTGATCAATATTGGGTTTAGAAATCAGTTGCTAGTGCTAGATTATTCTTAGGTTTGACTGAAAATGAGTTTTTTTGGTTCCGCACGTCTGAATGAAAAACCATTTGTTCCAGTTTTGCTCCGAATCTAATAAATATATTTATAACGTGTTACTTTTTAAAAAAAGGTTCTATATGGTGTCAGACGTAAAAGAATTAAATAGCACCATCCTATCACTTCACGTGGTAAGAGACGACTAAGGGACTCACCAGCGAATGGGCAGCAGCATTCTCTGTGCATTGCAACAGCTACACTGCGATCGCCAAACCAAACGTGGTGATTATGGCAACCCCCTTAGGGGGAGGCCTATGTCCATCAGTGGACGTCTTTTGGCTGATATGATGTGGGCCTAGGCTTACACCGTGAGGTATTTTCAAAATCTATTGAAATCGCACTGCAGCACTGCGATTCTATAAACGTTTCACCTGTCAATCCATATAAACAAGATGGAATGACAGTTAACTTCACGCTCACTCCAACTAAATTTACACGGTGAGATGATGATAGAATAGACCGGCTGGACCGTTCGATGTGGTGATGAAAAGAAAAAAAGAAAACTTGTTTATTTCAATCAAATAAAAGGACTTTATAACAATTATGTAAATTTTGTGCCCCGCGGCTGCGCCAAATAGGTCCAGTTCAGCAAAATAGGACAACTGGGTGGGTGATGCTTGGACGGTTGGGCGAGGCCTATCTCCAGCAGTCAGACACAGCCGCGGCCGTCTTTCGGGTCAAGTTAATATTAAGAAGAACCTAAAAAACATGCCATTTTTTTTTAACATTTCATGTTAGCAGTTTAGTCGTCGAGCTGAAGGTCATTCAGTCAATAAGATGCTGTTGAAGCTGAATGTGCTTGAATACCTCCAATATTTAGCTTTTTTAGGAACCAAAACCGGTACTTCTTGGTAAGAATGAACAATCTTGAAAACACTTTTAAGACCATAAGAATGTAATTAACAATCAATTTCTTAGCAGTGTCCGATAATATAATCTTTCTGAAACATAAAATGAATCTTAAAATTCAAAATACTGAAAAATAAAGGCTCGTTTCCATGTAACCGGGCAGTCACTTTACTCCATTAGGAGGATCCGCCGCTGGCTGTTTGCGTCGCCATCAAAGTGTCGTTTTCCAAAGAATATTATAAATCTCGCGATAAAACGCTCTCCGTGTAACGCTTATTTTATTTGAAAGGTAATAGAGAACCTTCAAAAAATTCATATACATGGGTCTTTGAGAGTCAATTTGATTCAGTAGGTACTTCATCCCTTTTTAATCAAAGATTTATTGCAGGGTTCTGAATTTAACATTGTTGTGTATTATTACAGCCAGTATTACCTACTTATGAACTAACTACCTACTGAAGATGCAGGCGTGATATTAAAAAGGCAGCGTCAGCATTAAATAGGTGCTTTTAAATAAGGCTGGTTTCTATAAAAGGATATCTTCGCCATGCTCATGACACTGTCTCGCCGTTATTATAGTGAAAAAACATTACATATTAAAACATGCTACTAAAATAATTGCTTAGATAGACAAAGGTTTAGAAAACAGAAATAGCGCAAAACCTGAAAAGGGAAACACACGTGACGTCACATCCCTGATAAAAATTGTACCATCATAGTGACGTCACGCGTGTAGTCACTGCACTGTTTCGTTTTCATTTTTTGTTTAAGTACGTGAAAAAAGAATAATACCTACGTGTTCAAAACTTTTTGGAAATCTATCTGACTAAATTTATTCCGTAAAATATTGTAAAGGGGCAGTAGACTTTTGTCGCTATTTAAGAATTGTTCACATAGGGTAAAACCAGGATAGTTGCAGTTGCCTCGATTTTAATTACTTTACTTTCGCGGATGAATCGCATGTTTTTTTATTTATGAATCGAGAGACTGTACAACGACTACTAAGTAGACCGTGTTGCATGTATCTGTGATTGCATGGGAAGGCAAGGTGCGTGCAAGTCCTCTTTCTCGGCGGGGCACCTATCCATCACGTAATTTATATGGATTAGGCAAGTGTCCCCCATATGGGATAGATGTCACAAAATTTAGAGGTCGACAAAAATCACCAATACTCTGGAAATATCAAAAATAATGTTCTTTACTTTCACAAATTTGAAGATAATAAACCAAAGTACCTACCCGTTATATGAATAAAGTGACAACTAGCTAAAAAGTGAGTAAGTAAGTAAGTGGCTACTATCCAGCTTTAACCCTAGTTAAATTTGTTCATAATTATGAGTACCTTTTCAGATTTTGCATTTATTCTGTAACACGTAGGTAGTATATATTCATAAATATTCATCACCCAACCACATCTATATAACTACAAAACAATAATTGCCTCACCCTCCCTATACCTAAAGACTAAAACAATCAGAAACACTCCGTTCAAACCCCTCACGTGTCCCATTAAAGTGTACCGGTCCGTGTCAGATCGCCCCGGGTTTTGTCCCAATTGTGAGCGGGACATCTGATAACAGTGATAACATGTCCAGGAACGATCAGGGTGACATCTTTATTAATATCCACGTGGTTGGCTGTTGGTATGCTGACTTTATGGGCAACAGAGAAATTTGATTTTTATTTTCGGTAGGTTGCTGTAAGTTCTATCATTAATCAAGGTACTGTGATGAAGAAGGTTGCATGGGATGCATACTGCCGGGAAATTCTTCTATCGGATTTTAAAGGGTCGTGCAAATTTTGAATAGGATTTGAATGTTTTATATGAAAAGAATTTGTTGCAGGCCGTTAAAAAATAAATATTTTTTGTCTATTCGATATCGGAGTTTCCTCTTTTCAAGCAGGTCTCCATTTACAAACATCATAAATGAAGCAGTGTGTACTTATAATATTCTCGTTATTTTCTTCTTCCATTTTCAAAATAACAAAAACAAAACACAATTTCATAATTTGCATCCCATTGCATATTTACAAAAGCTTTTAAAACATGGATGTATGCCTCGTTTATTTACTTTTCAATTAAACAAACAGTTATGGTAAACAATTGTTCGGCTATAGGAGAATTAATAACTGATGCTGCGTGGATGTATTCGGGTTAACATCGGCTTTATAATTGATCAATATTGGACTAGGTTACTGGGTAGTTCTGTTGGCACTAGTTTGGAACTATTTTGTGTGGCTGGGTTGTTGAATGTTCGTCGAATGAACAGTGACCCATCTTATGGTACGTTAACATGCTAACGGCAATGAAAATTGATCAAATAATAAGCAATACTGGTCGATTGTGACCAGTATTGCTCGGCGTCATTAAATATCAAGCAATTTACGGTATCGGCAGCACGCTTCAATTCGGCGAAATGTTTGCAATAACAACATTGAGCGATATGGAGAAACTCCAAAAAACTAGGCAAATTGCGAGTAATTTAGTTGAAAATAAAACAACACATTAACCCTAGATAACTAATCATTCGTCGACACGACGACGCACTTAGTGCGGATGAGTGATTTGCAAACTTCCCCGCGCCCCCCGCTTTTCTCTATTCGTTTACCTTAATAATAGTCTTCTACTCCTTTTTATCTTAAAGACCGGTTTCAGTTTCTCTGTGACACACACTCTAGGTCCTTGAGATCATCGGAAAATCTTCAATTAAGTATTCGTATGCATTCCACATCCTTCTTTAACAAATCTTTCACTATTCAAGCTGCTCGTTTGTGGAATGCATTACCCATAGATGTGAGGCGTGCACAAACGCTACCAACGTTTAAAAAATTGGTGAAGAAGCATTACCTCTCACTATAATTTTTCTTCTCCTTTCCCATTTATATATTTGATATTTATTAGTATATTATTTACTATTGTGTGTATTTTATATTATTATGTCTAATTTATATTGTTTATGATGTTTGTACACTGACCGCCCTAAATCTAACTTCTTTCGTTCAGTCCATCCAAAGGTTGTCTGTAAGAGATTGCCCTGTGCGATAAGACCGACCATTGTACACTTGTTTTTTTTAAACGTTTTTACTATGTTTGTAATGAGGTGTACAATAAAGTATATAATAAATAAATAAATAGTCAAAAACAGTGCAGCGCGTGCCGCAATTGTGTGCACACGCTTATTAGGAAGTTACTTACGCGCATTGCGTCGCCCGCTCGACGAAAGTATAGTTACTACGCAACTATTCTGCACCGGTATGTTCTTTATATTTTTCGTCACTTTTTATTTAAGGGTAAAAGTGCAATCTTTATTTGTAGTGTTAGTAAGAATAATATTTATTTGAATGTAATTCTAATGAAATTATAACGATAACATGACTAAATAGAAACTTTTGCTGTCATTAATGTCAATTATTTTTTTATTATTGTTGTATTTTTCACGAATTATTTCTTATATTATATTACACTTTATTTGAGAAGGCAAGAGGAGCAAATAAGCCAATGGATTAATGCAGAAGTGGATGGCGAGTGTGAAGATGAATCTGAACAGTCTGTATCGGAAATAGAGGATAATATTTGTTAGAGGAAATACATCGAGACACAGACAGTGAATCAAATTTTTTGACTAACTCCGCGGACTCTGACGAACATACTATATGACCAAGTAAAAGACAAAGAACTAGTACAAAGGATGCAGTCGATACGGTTGAACAAATGTGCTCTAACATGAGTACAACCAGAAAGACTAAAAGGTGGCCATTATGTATGTTCTATAATATGCTGAACCTATTAGCTATCAATAGTTATGCTGTCTATGTCTCTAATAATGTTAGGAACAAAAGAAACCTGTATCACGGCGAGATTTTGTCATGAAAATGGGAGACCAACTCATGGAGCTCTGGCTAAGACAAAGATTATAGACAGTGACTTTGAGACGGGAAATAAAAACTATGATCCAGGATATTTTCGGTGAATCATCAAATGACGAATTACCTGTTCAACCTACAATGAATGTACGCAAAATATACTATTTATTTCCATCAAAAGCTCGCCGAATGACTAAACACTATTGTGTCAAATGTAAAAAAGCAATTTGTGGCCCTCATAATGTGGACATGTGTACCAAATGTCTGTATTAAAATTTTTCATATATTTTTTTCTTAATTCGTTCCTTTAACACATATCATTGTGCCATGTAACAAGTTCCTATTTTGAATAAACAATTTTGATTATAATGACGTCTTTTAATGCGTAGTCCGCTCGACGAATGATTAGTTATTTTGTTTCTGTGAAACTAGTTTAGTTATCTAGGGTTAAGGAATATATGGAGGAATTAGAAACAATATTGTAGAAACAATTGCCGCATTTTATTGAAGTTGCTCCACATTGTTCCACTAGCTGCTCCAGATTGCCGAGTTGCCGAACACTAGTTGCCGAGCAACATTTTTAAAATTTGTAGCTTGACGCAATAATCTCTCCGTCTGACGTTTGTAGTTTTGCATCCTTAAAAAAGGAAAAACGGGCATTAATAATAATTAAATGATTTTATTTATTTCACCAACACAATACAGTACATTGTTTTTAGAATTAGAATTTAAGGTACCGTTGAAGGTACATGAGTTGTTTCTGGGAACAACCAGCACCTCGAGAGAGGAACTTACTGCCCCAAACGTTTTATACGGCGACTGACATACTGGAAAAGTTATAGAATCAATCAAAGAAGTACTCAAACAATAAGATACCTTACTAATGTCACTTCAATTTAGGAAAGTTATGTATGAATCGGTCCATAATAAACCGAGATAGACCAAAAAGTTTAAACATGAAAATATTTACCTGATGTTTTGACAGCGCCTTGCATACATCCAACCATCGTCGCCGAAGAAACTAAAATGACTGCTGACACTGCGCGTTACCTGACGCTTTGGAGACACACTTTGCTTCCTTTGATATCTCTTTTACTCACAAAGTTATTGCCGTCGGAACACCTTACCGCGGGAACTTCCAGCCCCGCTATCCCCTATCGACATATGACAAAATTAAATGAAACACGGTTGAGTGGTTGTTGAAAATTCATTTAGGTATCTTTAATAAATGATTTTGGAAGATATGTTGATATTATGTCTTGTTGTCAAAGTAAAAAGCAATTATACCTAATATTCAGAAATTAACTAAACTTAAATCACGTAAAATATAGCGTAAATTGACGTATAATTTAAAAATATATTGATAAACTTCCGATTTTAGATTTTCATTTCGTTTCTGTGCAGAAAATACTTTTGAGTTTCGCACAATTGGATTTTCAGTGACGGCCTTCACAATATGCCACACATAATATATTTTATTCAATATACAACAACATTCTTAATTAGACCGACGAGTTGTGAAGTAATTAAATAAAGCAACAGTTACCTATAGCTTTGCCTTCAACATTTCAATGAAAATATCCAAAATGGCGCTCAATTTGAGAACCGACCGATGTCCTCCTCTGTGAAGAGGTTTTCATCAAAGTGATCTTTCAGTATATTAATATCAGTTTGATTTTTAATATTCAAAAGGAAATATGAATTAACTCCGATATACATAGAAAACATCGTTTAAATGAAGTACTCTCATAAACTGTCGGAAATCAAGTCACGGAGGTATTTCAAAAGTTTTGCTACAGATTATGTTGAACTTATCAGAAATTTTTCACAACATTGGTTCAGAACTTAGTAACTAATTATAATATTGATTATCTTTGTTTTTAGGGTTCGAAACGTCCTTATAAAAAAAACGACACCCTTAGGTATACGATCTAGGAGTGGGCGATACAAATCATGTAAATTAAGTAATACCCATGTGTCGGCACAATATCCAATACCTATATATTAGACCGCACTGAATCTTTATATCAAGTGTCCGCGTTCCTAATGCGTTGATATGGTATTCGGTTCAAACCGATTCGGGTACTTGAAATACTGTGCTAACCATAGATATATTTTTTATATTTCTATGGTGCTAACGTATGTGACTGCGATACGCGCAGGACTGCGGGAGTGATGTAGCAATAGATGAACGAGCGAAAGAGAATTATCAACACTACCAAACAATTTATTCACTGATTCCGAGTACCTATACAAATAAAATACAATGATGTATTTAAATTGATAAAAACCGAAACTAAAAATTCATAAGTAGTACTTTACCTACCACTTCCGAGTTCCACACAGATTCAGCCAATATAGTCCTCCTGACCGATTTCGGCCGTAGCGGCCACTCTCAACCAAGAGTAGCCATCGGCGCGGGACATATTATAGTGCACAAGTGTGTGCGCAAATACAGGGGCACTCCCTCTTCCATCACTCTCATATTCCGATGGGACGGCAACCAGACACGACCGGAGAGAGATCTAGTGCAGGACCAACGACTCAACGTGCTTTCCGAGGCACGGGGGTGTCACACCACCAACTTCCAAACTCCGGGCTGTCACTGAGACATTCCAATATTTAGATATGTAAATACATGTATAGAAGCGAGATCCGTTATTCTAAACCGATACATAACAGGAACAGCAAATTAAAAAATCTATCATTATAATCTAAAGAACAAAATCTTATACAACAAGCATGTCCATTTTTCTGAGCTCCTTGACACTTAAAACCTAAAGCAGGGTGTGACATTCTATGGAAAACTCATTATATATTTTTGCACTATGCAGTGTTTCGTGTCTCTAGTCATTATAATAATATCTTGGGACAACTCTCACACGGTCATCCCAAACCCAAACTAGGCAGAGCCTGTGCTATGGCAACCAGACAACTGATAAACATACTTATATATTTCTAAATACATACATATTATAGACAAACTACACCCAGACACAGAACTAATGATCATGCTCATCACACAAAGATTTGTCTTGGGTGAGAATCGAACCCACGACCTCCGGTTTAGCAGTCAGGGTCACTAACCACTCGACCAACAAGCCAGTCATTAGAATTGAACCTTAAACGAAAACCAGTGAAGAAATTCTCAGCATCGCAGAGTATTGTGCAGTCTAGACGTGAACAAGGCCAGCGGGCCTGACGGCATTTCAGCGAGAGTGTTGAGGCAGTGTGCGCCTGAACTGTCTCCTGTGTTGACACGCTTGTTCCGCCTCACTCTTGAAAAAAGAACGGTGCCAAAATCCTGGAAGCTTGCGAATGTACAACCTGTGCCAAAAAAAGGCGACCGTGCAGACCCTGCTCATTATCGACCGATCGCCATTACCTCCATTCTGTGCAAGGTTATGGAAAGGGTACTGAACAGTAAGTTGCTGACCTACCTTGAAGACAATGATCTCCTCAGTGACCGTCAATATGGCTTTCGCCGGGGACGGTCAACTGCCGATCTTCTTGTGTATGTCACGCACTGCGGGGGCGAAGCCATCGAGAAACACGGCGGAGCACTTGCTGTATCGCTCGATATCTCGAAGGCCTTTGATAGGGTCTGGCACGCAAGTCTACTCAGCAAGCTCCCTGCTTATGGCATCCCAGCTGATTTTTGTAGCTGGATATCAGACTTCCTTAGTGAACGGTCGATCCGAGTTGACTGCTCCGGCTGCTTCTCTGACCTCATGGCTATTAATGCCGGAGTTCCTCAGGGGTCTGTTCTCTCTGCAACTCTTTTCCTGCTGCACATCAATGACCTGCTTCAGCCTGGTATTGTTGGGTATGCAGATGACAGTTCGGTTTCAGAGAGATACTTGTCTAGCGCAAAAACCAGCGGGGAAGAAGTTCGTTCCTTGAGAGAGGCCATGGTAGAGCGAACAAATTTGACCTTAAGTCTTGTCTCCCAGTGGGGTGATGACAATCTGGAATGTCAAATCTTTTAACGCCACCAAAAGACAAGCATGTCTTTTTACTGCAAAAAGGAGTCATTTCGACCTAACTCCGACTTTTCGGGGTGCATCTGTTCCTGTAATCGATCGGCTCAAGCTCCTAGGCATGGAGTTGACAACCAGTCTCAACTTTGGTGCCACCATTGAGCACAAAGCCCAAACTGCGGCCAAAAAGCTGGGCATCCTAAATAGAGTGAAGCGATACTTCACGCCTGGACAGCTTTTAACCCTCTACAAAGCACAAGTCCGATCCTGCATGGAGTATTGCAGCCACCTTTGGGATGGCTCAGCTAAATACCAACTTGCCGCGCTTGACTCGGTGGAACGCTAAGCTAAAAGGCTCATTGACGACGTAAGACTGGTAGATGCCAAGCTGCACAGCTTGGCTCATCGCCGCAAGGTTGCCTGCTTGTCGGTCTTCTACAGATTGTACTTCGGGGAGAGTGTCCAGGAACTCCACGATCTCATCCCACCGGCCCCCTTCTACCATCGGACATCTAGACGCACTGCAAGTTACCATCCCTACCTTGTTGCTATTCCACCAATTCGCACTAAACGTTTCCAAACGTCTTTTATAATGCGCACAGCAAAGGAGTGGAACTCTCTGCCTGCGTCTGTGTTTCCGAACGCATACAACCCTAATCTCTTCAAAATTAGAGTGAACAGGCTTCTTCTGGGTAAGCTCGCTCCATAGTCGACTTTGTCTCTGTCATCTATGACCTAGACTAGAGTCAAGAGCAAACCCATATTAAATAATTTAAAAAAAAAAATCGCTCATATTGCAGCCAGAACAACTTTAAACGAAAGAAATCTTACCCGTTACATTCAAGTGAATGCTGACAAAACATCTTTTGAAACGAAATTTAATGCTGAAATGACATTCTTGCTGGCCCTAAGACGAGTCTTTGCGTAATATTTGGTACAGATCATGATCATACGTTATAGACTCGTTTTCGACAGTATTTGTATACTGTCTGTTTCTGGGGTTTTCCACAAGGTATTTTGCAGTAGCAGCCCAGTTAGATAGATAGATAAAACATTTATTTGGTACAAGAACAGAAAACAAAACACACAAAAGCACACTTACAAGTAGAAAATACATATATGAAAAAACATTAATAAAAAAGGAGACAGAATTTATGGCAATCTGTGAGTGCCAAACTACTTCCGACATAAAAAATATTTGAGTTGAAAAAAAAAATCCAATGTGCGGTGTGCTTGTCTCATCTCTCTTGATGGTGTGACATCCGCCCGTACCTCGGAAAGCACATAAAGCCGATGGTCCTTCGCCTGATCTCTCCGATCGTGGCGGATTGTCACCGGACCATGACAGTTAAGGGACAGAGAACCTGTGTTTGCGGGCACTGCGTTGCTGTCATATAATTATTATATGGCAACTTAAATAAAAATCTAATTTTATCACCGCGATTTCAGTGTTGGTCCCATAGTGAAATTTGTTCATAATTATGAGTACAATGACCTTTTAAGAGGTATTCTGTTGTGGCTCGCTGTCCGATCACCACCAGGCCCGGGTCGATGGTGCGTTGTGTTTCACGCGCGCCTCAAAGAAGACGGGGCCCGCTAGGGCCAGAGTCTGCCAGGGTTGCGAAATTGGTCGAAAGAGTCACCGCGGCTCTGGAACGCAAAGGGCTTTAGAAGGAACACGGATGGGTTTTAGTCAGTAAGAGTCTGACACGACCTTTCGCTCCACCCAGAGCGTAAGAAGTCACTTGATCCCATCCTTAAAAAAAAAGAGGTATCTGTTACACGTTCTTTTTCACTTATAAATTTCTAAACTCCCTTTCTTTTTATCATTAAAATACAAATACTCAACAAAGAAAATATTCAAGAATCCACGCACAGTATAAAAATCTCTCATATTGAAACAATGAACTTTTCTTCAGCCTTGTTATTTTCACTAATGAGGAGAGCTGTCTCTTATTATTATAAGCTTGTTACCGTTTGAAGTAAAGACTTTTTTATAAAAAAATATGTGTAGATAAATAGGGTGTGCTTTGCGAAAGGGAGGATAAAGGCATCGACGCGGCATTATGAGAGTGCAATAAAAAATGGTGGATAAAATAAATGGACACATACAGTTACCATAACAATTTTACAAGAGCTGAAGAGTAAATATCGTAATTTTATCAGCAGCGCGATTCTTAGATGTTTAATCTCACCGTGTAACCTTTGTTGAAGTGAACATGAAGTGAGCTGTCAATCCATACAAAAAAGATGGAATGACAGTTCACTTCATACTCATTCCATCTCAGTTAACGGTGAGAAGATGACAGAATAGACCGTTTGTTATTTTTCCTGACATTTTAGATGCTATTTTGATCGAAGTGCCAGGGCATCATTTAATGCGTCTCAATTAAAATTTGGTTTTGACTTTGCCCTTTTTACTCCACCCACTTATAGCGACCAAGCCTTTATCTAGAGGCACAGTAGTACCCGCGCAAGCCAAAAGAAACTGCCGGTTGATTCTGACAACGTGTCAGAATGTCACGTGATCACGAAGTAGACCTTCTAGTGTTATGACTCGACTTGACTCGAAATCTGATAAGTACTGATAACTTTTAAACAGCAAAAGAAAAAAATATTTATTATCATTATCACAGAACTGGTCGGGGGGAAGTCTCGATATAGTTACCGATCGCTTACCGACCGAATTCAGTCTTTAAGTCCTAAGGCCGCCCCCCGCACACAGTCAATCTCGATCGCGACCCACGGATCAGATTCAGATCATTGATTTTGATAGTGGATCGCGTTCGATATTGACCGTGTACAGCAGTGTGCACTCACAATATTAGGCTGCCCACACACTTATGGGAAGCCTAATATTCCATCCTTAAAAAAATGCAGCCTAAAAATCCCGTGTATCCACCTTTTCGTGCGTACCTACGCATGGAGACACCTCGGGCAGGCAGCAACTAATTCCGAAAAAACAAGCATGTGACAGTTTACTGGCACACGACACAAAATTACTTAATTGTACTGTAACTTAATGAAACTGACGGCATAGAATGATGGTCGTTACAGAAGTTGTGCGCTCAACGCACTTTTGGAAGTTTTCACAAATTTAATTAGTTCTTCACCGATTCTGCGATCTGTGGTAAATATTGATGCCTCTAATTTCAAAAATACAAACGTCTTTTCTTTTCTATTACAGCAGATGGCGACAGACGACAGTATGAGTGACGACGTATTCGAAGACGACACTCTTCGTGCGCCCGCGCCGCAAGCACAGCGAAGCACCCCTTCCCCCACTGGGTATAGGGACTATTATCCCCCAGCCGTTCCATCTTCCCGTCTGCAGGACGACGATGACGTTATTATACATAAGGTGAGATATCAAAATATATGGAAAACAGTCGTCACTATGTGATGCCTTTTTTTTTTTTTTTTTTTTTT
>NDFZ01005478.1:17637-54445 GCA_002192655.3 Mamestra configurata | reverse complement strand
ATCATCAAATGACTTCTTCCGCTCTGGGTGGAGCGGAAGGGCGTGTCAGACTCTTACTGACTAAAACCCATCCGTGTTCCTTCTAAAGCCCTTTGCGTTCCAGGGCCGCGGTGACTCTTTCGAACAAATTCCGCAACCCTGGCAGGCTCTGGCCCTAGCGGGCCCCGTCCTCTTTGCTGACATCTCTTTGAGGCGCGCGTGAAACACAACGCGCCATCGACCCGGGCCTGGTGGTGATCGGACAGCGAGCCACCCAACGCTCGCCGTCCGCACTATGTGATGCCTAGGGATATGGAAAATTTCGATTGGAGTTTAATTTTTTATAACTAATAGTATCTCGTTTGCCATTATCTCACGTCGTTGTAAGCGATGATCTGAATGATGATGGAGCATGCTGTATTGTCTGCCTAGAAGTAACCTGTTTAGTCATGACTTAAAAGAGCGAATTCACTTTTATTGATGGATATGAGAGTGGGAAAAGGCTCGAACTATAGATGGACTGTGTGACAGATGCTACGGCTAGAAAGAACTTAACTTAAACTGAAGAAAATTTACTGCAGCGGCCCAAATAAAATATAATAAAATAAAAAATGAACTACAACTAATACTAGTACTCTACTAGTAGTAACTAAGTACTTAGGTACATCTCAAATTGACACTACTAAGTCCCAAAAGATTCTGGAAGTTAAACGATTTATCTCATTATGCTCTTTTATACAAAAAAAACTAATCCTACAAATTAAACTGAATTTTAGTGAAAAATTACCTTTCTTCTTAAGCCTTAATCGTCTTCAAAGGCTTTGTGGCTACAAAGCCTTGTAATCCATGAAGAGGCATCAAACATCTAACGAGCCCTTGGATACCACTGGACAAGACTAGACCTGTCAACAAGAACATGAACGTTTTGAGTTGCCCGAAATTGGTCTAAATAAGATTTTACATAAAATATACATATATTATGTAGGTCTCTTTGTTGGATATAGAGATACGTACCTAGGTCCTTATTTGGTTTCATGTCCCGATATCAAGATTATATGTATTGCATTGGACTGTCTAAAGTATTCGCTCTTAGTTTTGGGCTGCAGGACAGGCGTCATATTTTCTCAATTATTTTCATGGCAATGTTGTTTTGTTTTTTTTTTATGGATGGGAAATCATCAATTGACTTCTTCCGCTCCGGGTGGAGCGGAAGGGTGTGTCAGACTCTTACTGACTAAAACCCATCCGTGTTCCTTCTAAAGCCCTTTGCGTTCCAGGCCGCGATGACTCTTTCGAACAAATTCCGCAAAGGCAATGTTGCCTTCGCAGTGAATTACTGTAATAATGATTAATTTATGTATTAGTACCGTCGTAATACAACTACCTATTCAAAAAAACATGTGAAATCCAAATCTCCTTGCTTATTTTTTTTTTTGGCGCAAATAAACTTAATTTTTAAATTAAGCGCACTGAAACCTAAATTGCATTTTTTTATTTCAGGCATTCATTATTTTTAAAACGAATGTAAGATAACCATGACTTTAAAACACACATGGAGTTTCTTGCACGTTCTTCTAAATAGGATCTACTCTTTGGAACGTGCAACTGCCGCGCTGGAGATAGGGTGTGTTTACTGCAGAACATATACTCGCTAGCGCCAGCCCCAGATCTACGATTTATCCGATCCGGGGCAGAAACTTGATAGTGGCGCCCCCCTGTTTTCCACGTTAGTGATTATTTTTTGTATGTGTATAAAGGTGTAAAAAGACGATAAACGATAACCAACACCCATTATACTCATTATTGGCATTTATTTTTAGACCATGTTCTGGAGGTACTGAAGGTCAAAGTATATTTTATTTTTTTGTTTGAAAACAAATACTAATTTCATATAAACATGATCAATATTTTCGATGTTTCTTAACAAATTACGAATTTGAAGTTACAAAAACGCTAAGAATATCAAACCGTAAAGCAAGGGGCGCTGATGGCGCCCCTTGAACTTGCCGCCCGGGGCCCGTGCCCCGGTTTGCCCCCCCCCTAGATCCGGGGCTGGCTAGCGCAGCAGAACTAGCTTCATCTACTGGCAGGCCTTGACAATTCAAAATGACTTGTAAATGGTCTATTTCAAATAAAGATTTTTGATTTGATTTGATTTGATTTAACACTCTTTGTGTTTCTTTCTATTCTATTGTGTAAAATCATCTAGATTTTTCTACAAAATGGCAACACTCCAGTTATACTTGTAACACATCATTAGCACTTTACAACCACGGTACAAATAGCTGCATAGTTAAACGACCCAACAGCGGTCAACAGCGTCATTAGGATGAGATCATTCTGTTTACTTAGGTCGTCTACCTGGTACATCATACCCGGTACTCATACATACTTTATGTACCTACTTAGGTAGTAAAACAATATAATGTAGAAAACGACTGGGTTTTTTTGGACTATTGGAATTGTGCGACCTTACCTTATACAGAATTTATTGAGGAACATTTATTCGTTTTTGGCCAATATTTTTTAAAGTTTTTTTACCTGTCCGTGACCGACTACTAACATAATGTTACCTGGAAACTGCAAAACTTTAGCGAAAGGTTCTTGTGGTGAGCCTATCTCGTTTTCTTTTACTCTTTATTTTATTCCAGTACTAGTGGACCGCCCTGGCTTCGCCCGGGTGTAAATAATTTTTCAGAATTTTCTCTCCTGACAATAACAAACACAACAAAAAAATAATTAGCGAAATCGGTCCAGCTGTTCTCGAGTTTTGCGCTTAGCAACACATATAGTGATTCATTTTTACTTATATAGGCACCAAAAAAAATTGTTGGGCCTAATTCTTTTTATCAGGCTCCCTTTATTATGCCACTTGATTATTATAAACTGCTGATGATTCGTTTTTTTTAAAGAGTGTTTTATTCGAAGTGGTCCTTTCTTTTGGTGAAGGTCTGATGAAGAACTTCGGGGATAGACAATGGAAATCTTTAATTTGAAAGTAAACGCTTTGCTTTCATAAACCTCGCGGATTATGAAAGCGAAGCCAGAACCAACAGTTTATATACTAGTTCTGCCCCTTCTGTTAATTGACCAGTGGAAGCTATCCATCAATTCATCAAAATTCTCCCTTTATACCAGTGCTTCCTACCTAACCTTTATTTGACCCGGAACCACTTTGATTTCTTTGTTGCTAGTATCAGGAACGAAGAAAAAAAACTATATTCAACAAAAAATAAACTTATATTATATAGATATTCAAAACTTGTAGTAAATATAACTATGCTTTTAAATCAAAATTAAAAAGTGTTGTCATAGAAGAGACATTTCTAAAGAAACTTAGGATCAGTTTGCATCAATGACATTTTTGAGGTGAAAAGATTGAAATTTTAAACCTTTCGCGGACCTTATTTTGGCGCTTGCGGACCACAGGTTGGGAGCCACTGCTTTTTACAAAATCGGCCACCCCTTTTAAAGGCTCCTACATGAAAAATTGTCGTTGCATCAATGACAAATTGTCTCATTACGCGTATCTGATGAAGCCTTAATACCTCGTTTTCCTTGTCTCATAGACTTTGCCATATAATTATATTTAACCACTTTTCCCCACAACCTACTCAACATACAATCAATATAATGAAGTGCTACCTTCAGCTCGTACCAGCCTTTGTTCCCAGCTCCGTCAGACCACAGCGCATTGCCTGCTAATCTTGTTGGCTCAGCATACAAATTAATTGAAGTATTCTATACAGATGTAGGTATATGGAGTTACAGCTCTATTGTTCTAGTTGGAGCATTTTCTTTTGATTGTTTTTTGTTGTTGAAAACAATGTGTTTGTAGATAGGCATGTTAAGAGGTGTACGCGTAGACATAAAGAATAGACTGAGTGTTTAAGGACGGAACTCTGAAAACGCTCAGTCCATTCCTTAAGTTAAAGCCAGAAAAACAAGATGGCGGCATTCTTTCCCATTTAAGCGACACCAACCACACGCTCAGATACAAATACAGTTACATATCTGTAGAACCCCCTTGGTCTGGTAAACAACTGTGGTCCTTTGCTAAGCAGTTTTGAAAACAACACGTTGCCTCTTAATCGAGCTGTTCAACCAAGATTGATCTCCTGTCGGTAAACATCGTGGGAGTAAAAATAATCCAATACCTACAAACATTTTTAAATGAGTTATTTGAACTTTTGTAGCGTGGGTTGGCAATTTCACCAGAGGTTACAAAACCGCAATTTGTTGACGGCAAAGTTAAATATCTACATGATTTCTTTTACAAGGTAATAAGTAGGTACCTACTTCTTAACATTTCGATTACTTCATTTATAAGTTTATTTTAAAATATTTATTTATGGTGAAATGCGAGGATATTTCAATGCCCGTGATTGTTTGCTATAAATAAGTTATTTAGTTAATAGCTGCGGGTTGGCGCGTGTAGCCTTCGCGTGCAGAACAATATCATACGTAGGAATCCATACCTATATGTAATTCTAAAATATAGGTAGGATTCTACTTCTTGGTTCACCAAAATTGTAACAGAAGGTACAACATGTCTTTTTATCATCGTTCATTTTTTTTCCAATAATCCATCCAAGACACGATTTAAACCCTTGAAAATTTTAGGTAAATAATAAAAAAATAGAAAAGTAGTACCTAGCTATAAAATCCAGCAAGCATACTAATATTAAATAAGTACGCTAATGTATGTTTGTCGTTTTGTAGAAATTAAATTACTTTTTTCTTTCATCTTTAAATCAATAAAAATCAAAATAATACATACTCTTAAATCCGCTAATGTATGTATGTCGTTTTATTGCAATTAAATGCTTTTTCATTATTTCTTCTTTAAATCAATAACATTCAAAATAATACAAACTATTCGTAAACAAGAAAAAAATCAGGTCACCTCTGATACAAAAATACGAGTAGGTAGGTAAGTTCTTATTTAAAAAGTTTCGAACCTTCTTCATTTCACTTATATAAAACCTCATTCAATAATAACCCATTTCACTGACTGAGTAAGAGCGATAAACAATTTATTTTATTTATTTTATTTACACTTTACGCACACAAATGTACAGATGCGGACTTAATGCCATAGGCATTCTCTACCAGTCAACCTTTGGGTGATGCAGAGAATGGTGGTAGGTGCAATATGGTGAATAAAAAGCGATTGATATTTAATTAATACATACAAACATATAAATAAATAATACGAATATATAAACTATACATACAATATAAATATATAATAAATACTCAAATTAACAGGATAAATAGGTACACGAAATACTTAAACAATTACAACAAATAGGTAATTGGAAAACATTAGCGATGTGATGATACTACTGCCAACTTCTTACGAATATGTTCGCGAACTTTAACTTTGAAGGCTAATCGGTTGGTGACCATCCTGATTTCCTGGGGTAGCGAATTCCACAAAGAAATAGACTGAACAATCGGATGCCATCAATGTTTTTGATGTGAAACATCTATAGCAAGATGGGGTAATAGCGATTGTTGGCGTTGGCTATACGATGGTATATATAAATACAGTCTATATGTTTTTTTTTCATTATGCCATAATTAGTTCCCGTCGTAATCTGTTTTTAAAAAAATAATTCCGATGTTTCACATCTGCCAGGTGTCCCGTGACAGCACACAATTTTCAATGTTTTTCTTTTCAAACAAAAGGCTAGCTNGCACACAAATGTACAGAGGCGGACTTAATGCCATAGGCATTCTCTACCAGTCAACCTTTGGGTGATGCAGAGAATGGTGGTAGGTGCAATATGGTGAATAAAAAGCGATTGATATTTAATTAATACATACAAACATTTAAATAAATAATACGAATATATAAACTATACATACAATATAAATATATAATAAATACTCAAATTAACAAGATAAATAGGTACACGAAATACTTAAACAATTACAACAAATAGGTAATTGGAAAACATTAGCGATGTGATGATACTACTGCCAACTTCTTACGAATATGTTCGCGAACTTTAACTTTGAAGGCTAATCGGTTGGTGACCATCCTGATTTCCTGGGGTAGCGAATTCCACAAAGAAATAGACTGAACAATCGGATGCCATCAATGTTTTTGATGTGAAACATCTATAGCAAGATGGGGTAATAGCGATTGTTGGCGTTGGCTATACGATGGTATATATAAATACAGTCTATATGTTTTTTTTTCATTATGCCATAATTAGTTCCCGTCGTAATCTGTTTTTAAAAAAATAATTCCGATGTTTCACATCTGCCAGGTGTCCCGTGACAGCACACAATTTTCAATGTTTTTCTTTTCAAACAAAAGGCTAGCTGTTCATTTTTTCTTCCAAAACAGCCAACATTTTAACAAAATTGTTGCAAAACCTTTTTGAAAGCCACCTCCAAAATATCTGCATTTATTCTATTTTCTGTTTTTCAAGTTCTGAATAAAAAATCATTTGAGATACAATAGATAGAGGTACAATAATACTCCGTATTTAAACAATGCAGTAATTTCACGAACAAAACCTATGTTTTGCTACGTGTAGATGCACGTCCACTATGGTTAAATCCCTTAGACGGATTAATAACGCTTTGTCCCAGCCAGCCCTTTACAAACGGAGCGCTATACACGATATTCTGTTATTGAGTTATGTACGACAGCGGACGGATGGTCTGCAAAGAGCTCTGATAACCTGGTTTATCCTTTGAGGGACCTTCAAAACATTATGTTTTAGTTGCAATACTGTGTGACCTAAATAACTTGGTAAATAAAGTAGTTGGGTTCATAAATATTGGTCTTGAAATAGATATGCATTTTGTTCAGTAGAATTGCTTGTTTTTTGATCTATTTAAGCATTTTCTGGTGAGATATACATGTACCAACATGTGCCAACTAGCTAAATAAGCCGTTTCATTAAAATCCTAGCCTTTCCAATCAGCAACATAAGTGACATGGGCAAATCATTAAACGATACTGAACCAAAAATCGGCGCAGTTAAATGAAAAGGCTAGGCAACCAATTAAGCAGCTGATTAAGCTATTTGGCTTTGACATACATATAGATATCTCCTCAATCCTGAGGGTAAATGAACACAGAGTGCACCTGTGTCTGCGCACACACCTTGTGCACTATAATATTTGCTGCGTGTTTGGATAATCTCCGTTTAAATTGGCCACCGTGACCGACGATAGCGTTGACTTAGAAGTTTGATTTTTTTCACTGCTCCAAGGGGTAATAGACCTGAGTATAATATAACGGTTAAGGGTAAGGGCTTAAAATATGAAAATTAATTATCTACTTATCGGAAAAGCTAATAGTATTTTATACAATTGGGTTCAGTACGGACATTGTGGATGCGAGTAGAAACGCAAGATATCACTATACAAACCTAATACGATTTGGTCGACATTCTTTTGTTTAATTTAATATTTGTTTGTTTGATTCTGTTTATTATTCTGATTTAAATCATCATTTTTGAATTGTATTGTTTTTTACTTTCTTTTAATTATTTTTATCATTTTTTTATTCTTACTATTTCTCGTGAACTTGACATGATGGATTATTTGTACGAACTCGTGTCCTATTTAGGTATAACGTAAGATGCTTATACTGTACTCAAATTTCGAAGGTGCACTGGCTTCTAAGATAAAGGTACATAAAGTCTTCTATTAGCCATTTATTGTTGGTGTACAAATTTTGATGTTATATCTTGAGAAATAAATTATTATTATTATACTAGAGAAACTAGGTGTTATGTAGGTATAATCTGCTAAAGACTTACAGTGAAAGATCAAGGCATGCCTGGGTCGGATCAATTAGTAGAAGCTCATAACAAGTCCATTTCTAGTTTGTCTATAAATATGTCAGAGAGGTTTGAGGTAATCCATTGAGAACTTGGAACTATCGTGGGTTAATTTAAGTTTTTTTTATGAATTTAAGTCTTATGGAACTTTCTACGGGAGTTTATATAGGGAGCCCAAATTTTGGTTATTTCTGCAATTGGACTTACCGTTTTTGAGATACTTAAGATTTTATGTCTCAAATCGATCGCTACGCAATTCGCTATGATACGACGCAGCACGCGTTCGGCGACGGTAGCCGATCGCGAGGCGCGTTGGGCATTTTTGTTCAATTTTGTTCTTCTGTCGGCACTCCCAGAGTGCCAAGGTTTTTTTTAAACCCATTTTGTCCCACTGCTGGGCAAAGGTCTCCCCCATAGCATTCCACTCTTCCATCTGTGTTGCCTTCGAGGCTCATCTCTAAGTCGTCATGACAGTATTTCCCGTTGTTAAAGTTTTACTGACTGTACTACTGTTTTCACAATAAAATTTCCTTCATTTTGATATATTTTTCAAGTGGTAAGCGTATGAATGCAACTAATATATACTACTTGAATTACTCAATTGTTTTTAAACAGGAACCAGGTAAAAGGAACAAAAAAAGATATGCAACCTAGCCGTTACAAATTTTGTATGTTGTAAGCTTTCAATTGGAAGTCAGTGAAAGTCCGCCCATGTACAACTATTGTACCTATATAAAGTTTAAACAAATTAAAAAAAAAAAAATTCAATATTTTAAAAATTACTTATAGCCTTGACCATATTTTTTACGGCAACCCTATTGGTATATGTTCAGAAACATATGTATTTTATTTGATTATAATTTTCATCCGGTAAGCCAGTGAGTGACGGTCAATCTTACTTGGGATCCTACATATACAAATTAATCATCATCACCGTTTAAATTAATTGACTGAAATACATTTTTGCCTACTCTCCTCTCAGCAGTGAAAACAAAAAACAAGAAAATACTTCTAAACATCTCAACAATTTTAATTGCGCCAAGAAATATTTCTTTAAAACTCGAGTTCCTAACAAGGGTTCGGTTAATTAAAATGTTGCGATTAATTAACTTTTTTCTAAACAAAAAGTAACTAATCAAGACTCGGAAAAATAGCCTTCGGTTTTATTGAGAAGTTCTGTTACTAACAAAGATACTGAGAAAAATAATTAGGTAATCATTTGAAAAACATTTTTAGTACAAGATGGTTATTTATAGTGACGTGTTTTTATTTTTCGTATTCCTCTCAGTAAGCCATTCATAGATACCAATATCAAGGGGTTGCTTAAAAAATAATTAATCGTACTGTTATCTTTGGCAGTCCGCCATATTGGATTTAGAATGCTGTCACTTATGCATCTAACCGTGTGTTGTCATTCAAACCAAACGTGTGCAAAATTTCAGCTCAACAGTTAGGGTTAACCGTTTAAAATTCAGTTGCAAAAGACATACAAACCAACATGGCACGTTAAATAAGAGCTTGTAAAAATAAACCAAGCCAACGATCCGCGGATCCGCTCTTCATCAATTTGTCAAACAAACATTATTAACTCTGGAAACTGGTGAAAATTTCGAATACATTTTCATGAATCAATTTAATGACGTCAATTTCACCTTCATGTTAAAATACCTATCAAATACATGGCAAATATTTTCATTCCCTTGTATTTAACAAATTCTTCGATGGAAAACATTTCACGGAGAAATGTGTAACTTTTTCCCCTTTAACAGCTGTTTGTTTCTATATAAATAAAACAAAAAAACATGACTCGCAAGCTTTGATGTTATGTGGGAATGAATTGGGGGAACTGTGTTCGTAAAAATATATATTTTGTCAGAAGATACATTGGCTTTTATAAGCGGTTAACAATATTTTTACCAGGTCCCTCAGAAGGAGGGTACCTAATGGTTCTCGACTATATATATGAATGTTTGCAGGAAGGGATGAATGTATGTATGTTTTTTCTTTGGTATCTGTAGCCTAACCGGGTTGATGGGTTTTAAATAATGAGGATAGTATCATTCGTCTTGACTCTCTGAGTGACGTATTTTATATAGCATGTGTTTTTTTTGTGACATGGTAATAAAATTAGATATAAGGGCTCGAGATTATTCCAAAAATTGTACTCTATAAAACGTAGGAAGTAAACATTACTTTTAGAGCCCGTGAATTTTCCGAATTCATTTCAAGATAAATGGGTGAAATTATATGATACACAAGGTATTTACCAGACTCTTATGCAGTCTCGGCTCCAATTAATAAAAAACTTATTAGTTAGTTTTTAAGTACGTACATAATGAAAAATCGGCTGCTAAAGGTCGTTGAAATGGAAATCAAACACAGTTCCATTTAACGCAGACACGAAACCCCACCGTCAGTTTCCACTAAAAGCCTTTCCGCTTCCTCTACCCGATCAACCAATTATATATTATATCACTCGATTCTCTATTCACAGACGATCCTGCTCGGTGACAGCGGGGTGGGCAAAACCTCTTTATTAGTTCAGTTCGAAACTGGTAAATTTCAAGCTGGCAACTTCTCTGCTACTGTCGGAATCGGATTCACGGTGAGTGATCGCATCATTTGACGGTAAATTTGCCATAACACGAACGCGCAGTTTAAATTGGGAGCGAGTATTCGGAATTTGAATTTGACAGAACGCGGGTCGCCGTTTCGTGGTTAAATTATCAGTCTATTGATTGATATTAGTTAGCTTTATCGGTATGTGTGACATTTGTACAGATTTGTGGTTAAATTATGCGCGTTTGACACATACTGGACACTAGTAAGGACTTTGGAGTGGAGCGATGAAGTTAGGAATAAGTCGATACCTATAATTATCTGGCTTTGGTGTGATGCATTTTAGAGGCATACATATCACAATTGACTGTTGATCACCTTATGAAGCCTACTGTAAGGCTCTTTTACAGGTCCTATAATGTCCAACGCGCAAACATGTTTTAATTTTAAGAAAACAAAGGAAATATGCCACATGCCTATTATAAGAGTAAACTTAACACCATTTAAACAATTGAATCATAAAGTTCCCGAGGATAAGCTCTGGGTACTTATTAACTAATTGCTATAATTAAGCCACGCTTTGTTGTAATCCTAAAAAGTTTAACAGATTTAATGTTAATATACCTACTGACTTATTTACTAACATAATTTATTTTTTATTAGTTTTCTTGTTCCTGAGAAAAACAATCTTTTGACATAAAACTTATTTTTATTTTGCGACAGATACGTAAATGCACATATTTCTTTGCATCATTTTATGTCAAATAAAATAAGAAAATGAAACAGGTACTTAGGTAAAGGATAATCTTAATTATTAGAATAAAAAAAAATATTTTGTTCTTTATAACAAAAATGACAACGTGTTCTATTAATAATTATATCAGTGACTATTTTGAAATCAGTTATTTTTGCCCGGTATTCCCCAAACAAGGTAGAACCTGTTTCTTAGAGAGAGTAAAGGTAAGTACTTTTTAAGTTTACTAAAATCAATGGTCAAGGCTATATATTTACGTACTACGCTGAATACATGTAGTCATATTCTCATATTTATTATAAGAACTGTGTTAATTATTCACTCCTGGTTCACATAATAAAATTAAAAAAAAAAAACTTTCATACATTTCCATTTTACTAAACCAAAATATTCAATTTGATTTCATTCCATTGTCCTCCAAATGGCCAGACAACAAAGACGGTTCACATTCAATAAACCCTTCGAAATGTCAAGAGTAGGTAATACAAATAATTGGTAGGCAAAATACAATAACAAAATCAGCCAAACGTTGAAACAAACTCACTAGACCGACATTAAATGAATTGTTGTCCAACAAAGTAGCCGTTCACCTATAAGCTATCCACGTAGGTACAAGTAGTTATAGGGGTATCTACGAAAGGGTACAACTAAACCACCCTCTTGCATTCAGTGTAAGCGACCAAGCGTGTCGTATACACCCCCCGTTGACGGGACATGGTACCTACAAGTACAACCTACATAGCTACTTAGGAACTTACACTCGACGAAAGAGATAAGTTGACGGCGGTTTGGCGAGTTGGACGTTAGGGATAGGAGAAACTGAACATGCTTTGGCCAACTACTGTTGCACAACTATGTATAATGCTACCAGTGTAAGTACGACAATATATGTACGTGAACAGGTAAGAAAGAAAGAAATTTGAAACAGAAGCCCTTCGCGGCTTTAGTGTTGGTTTATCACCACCACTAAGGCATTGTTTTAATTTATTTTACTTTTCTGTTTGTTTTGTGCGAGTCCCAAATAAATATTTTTCTTTCTTTATATCTTACTCGTAGATAGCAAAATAGTCGGCATAGAAGCTTCGGTTCTTTGGCTGCCCAGAACAAAGCTGATGAGGTAACAAAGGACAAAGGGAGGATCATCTCGTTTGGAGACGAGTTTAGGTTAGCCGGCGAAAGTTACAACGAAAGATACGGCCTAAGTCGTCGTAGCTAAAACTAGTCAATATTTTTAAGAGTTTGTCCTATTTGTTTTTGGTGATTCCTTCTTCTGCTTCAATCTTAATTAAGGTCTTCGAGTAATAAATGTGCGATTCATCCACCCCTATACTTCAGAATCAACAAAAGAGTCAAGTCAACAAAAACGTTTTTTAAAATTAGACGATTAGGTATCGCAGCCTAATCGCCTAATCATACCAAACTCTTTTGTTGACTGTACTCACAAAGCTAGACAAGAGTTGTTAACTTGTTATGGTAAATGCATTTAGAGTAATGGAACGTTGGTAGTTCGTACGTTACTATGATTTGATAGTTGTTGGTTTAGATACGTTGGCTTTAAGCTTTTACATCTAGCATTTATTTCGGAATTCTGAAATTGGGGCCATATATATAACACTCCTCTATTACGCCTGTATTCTCTAAAGGGTCGAACTGAGGTGTAGGTATCGGTACAACTACATCTTTCCCGTTTTGTCTTTGCCCATATAAGAGGACCGATAGCCATCATTATTTCACCCGGAAGATGTCCATTGTTGTCACGAATCAAAAATTTCTGATCATCTGTGAGCGAATAACAAGGGCCGGGCGAATCTGCTGGAAGCGTGTGCAGCAGATTCGCCCGGCCCTTGTTATTCTCTCACAGATGGTCAGAAATTCTAGATGGATTCATTGACACTTTGCCCGGGAATCGAACCCAGGACCTCATCACCCGTAAAACTTCGTTCTTGAGTTTGACATACAACTAGTAGTCCCGACAGACGTTTTCCTGTCCGAACGTTTGTTTTGTGTCTGACGAAAAATTATAGAATTCGATTGCAGCGCCACCTACCGGGTCCAAACCATCGGTCCAGCCGTTTAGGAGGAGTTCAGTGACATACACAAGTACACAAGAAATATATATATTAAGATTTGATCGTCTTGAACATTCCTCACTAACTCTCAGTTTGAGCTTCCCACTGCATTAATTAATAAATTAAGTAGTTGACTTGTAGCAGTCCAAGTTTCGCTGCGGTCATTGAGCTGTGAAATCGGTTTAAAGTTTCGTGTCTCCTTTGTTTTAAGCAAGTTGATTTAAAATACTCTTAATGGCAATAAATTAATAAGGAATCATTCAACGTCAAAATAAATCATCAAGAATTCCATCGTATTTTAAGTCCTTTTAAAATAGTTTTTACTTACAGATTACAAGAAATCGGAAAACCTAGATTTATTGTATAAAAGTTTTGTAGTTATTTTTATTTTTTTTAGATTGGTGCGGAACCTTTTTCGAGTGAGGCAGACTCCCATTTGACCGGTTGTTTTTACATGTTACTGTCATATAATTATTTTTGGTTTTCTTTCCTGTTATCTATAAGTAAACAAATCTGCATTTTTGCAATATTTTTTGGTTAAATCGTTAGTTTTTTCAAGGGATATCTTAAATATTAAAATTCTTTTACTCGTAAATATCATTCTACCCTTCGCATCAACTTCATTTCGTTTCCCTTTTAATTTCCTTTAATTAAAAGGAATCTTCATATTCTTAAATTAATAAAAACGTTCCCTATGACGAATATTATCTCCGGGATAACAGGCGGATTTACCCGGACTTGTAAAGTTAATTAATTACATCAATGTTTCAGTCTCTTCCTGTTGACTCTGTACATTAGAGGATTAGGGGTTTAAAAATCTCTGGATTTATTATTTTAACCTCCTACTGCAAATCGCAGTTTAGTTGCAGACAAATAAAAATAGTAGATATGTCGCAGCCAACTGGGTTGATCAGCCGTTTAGTTTGCTGCCTAGCCTTTTCTTTGACCGGCGCCGTTTAATCTGCGGCCTACGTGACATCCCGGCATTTAATTGAATAGCTAGGCAAATGACTTGGTTCTGACTTGCCTGGCCAAGTAGCGGAACATAGGCACTGGGAGTTTAAGGCACCCCGACACGGACAGGTTAGGTTCGAAAGGTATGACGGGTTAGAATTTTTAAATTGATTGTTGTTTTTATTTAGAATTCCCAAAATTAAATATTTCATATATCTTCGTCACACGGTAACCTTATTCTTTGAACGGCTTAAGCATCTAGCAGCCCGTTCCTTAAATTTCGTATTAGACACATTGGCTGGTTATTTAAGCCTCTGATTAAACACCGGTGTTTCATGTCAATGGCTGATAAGTAAATCCAGTTGGCTACGACAGATACATACACGAATAAAAAAGAATATGTACAAGCGGGATAAAAAAGGGAAGAACTCAACCTCTTGTGTGGTTGGTACCTATATAAATTGATTTCATGAGGCAAAATAACAGGTCCTGCTTTGAGAATACGCATCCTTAAACAATTTTTATTTATATTATCCTGCAATTCCCTCCCGTAATTTTAATTTCTTTTTCGGAAAACTATATATTACTTAGTTTCTAATGTGTGATGTTTGTGGAAGACTGATTTCGCGCAAACAGTAGATTCTAAGTAAATAAAGAAAAGTATTACTTTTACAAAATAGCACTAAACTCTGCCATAGCTACAGCAAAGTATCAGTAATATTAATTTAATCACACGAAATGAAATAAATAATTAATTTTCCCATTTCGTCAGGGATCTATCTACTACTTTCATTACTAACAAATGTATTCAAGCATAATCCAAATTGCTTTCAATTTATTTATAAAGGTAACAGGACATTTATCCAACCCTTAGAAGCCAAAGTAAATTTATCTTCGAAAATATTCGATTTCCCGAAGAGTTTGCCGAAGTCTCCTCCGAAATTGAGATATTTGGAAGCCTTATTAATTTAAAGTACCTGGAAGAACTTCGGTAGACAAGTTATTATGAACTTTGTGATTTTTGATAGGATTTCTTTTAATGGTGCTCCGTGGGTGAAATATGGAACTTCCTGTTAACTTAGTTAGTACTAAGTATTTAATCTTCATTATATACAGATACTAGCTTTGGCAGCCGTTGAAAAAAGTACCCCTTGTCCGTGTCCCTTGTATTTATTTATTTGTTAACATAAGTAAAGAAATACAGATCTTATGTTTGATAAACAGAGCGCTATGTGATCCCAGGAGACGTACAAATATGGTGTGCAAATCTAGCTGAGGATTACAAATAAAAATTTATTAAAAATATTTGAAAATCATGCATATGTATGGTAAAATTTGAAAATAAATTTAACAATAACATATTATTTAATACTCCTATTATGTCAGACCTAAATGAGAAATTATTATTATGTCAAAAAAAACTACACCCAAATAATAAAAATTACAAACTTATTTAATGTCAATAGTAATTCTTAATTAAGTCGTCATTTAATTATTGGCATTGCCAGACCTTTGTTCCAAACATCCAAATCTGCTCCGGCGTGGTTTATTAAAACACCTACACATTCAGGCATCACAATCGAAGAGATTTTGAATAACAGGGGTAGACCTGAAAGAAAAACCTGTTATATCGTGGTTAACAGGAATATTATGAAACACAGACGCAGGTACGTCTGTGATTCTGGACGCATTCAACCCTAAGCTGTTCAAAGTTATAGTGAATAGGCTTCTTCTGGGTCAGCTCACTCCATCGTCGACTTTGTGTTTGTCATCCTCTGGTCTAGACTAAAGTCAAGAGCAAAACCATCATGAATAAAAAAAATACAACCAAACTCCAAAATAAAAAAAACAACAATAAAAAGTATAAAATCATTTTAATTTTGGAAGTCGGCGTTTTTGGTTGTTTCTTCGTTTCGACTTTTACCGAACCACAAAAGGTTTTTATTTACACACATAACAACACAACTGGAAAGTCACAGATGACACATTTTATCCAGCTATTTTGTTTTAAAAACTGATTTTGATGAAATTTCTATGGAACCTGTCGGAAAGTAAGTAAGTATATACTTTCATATCAAAAAAAAAAATGAAGGAAATATGAGGTAACAACCATACAAAAAAACATACTACCGAATTGAGAACATTATTTTTGAAGTCGGTTAAAAATAAAAATATACGTGTAAGACTTCATTTCCAAGCATCCCTAGTTATTTCTATAGTATTAATTTTAGATGAAGCATCAAGTCGAGTAATGTGTGACGCGAACATTTTTCAGGGAGTTATAAAGAGACGCCTGCTGTCACAGTTATAAAGAGACGCCAGCTGTCACTGTTATAGCTAGTGGAATGTGGTAAAATCTTTAAATTATTTATGAGCTAACAGACACGAGCACAATTTTCTAACACAATCCGAAGACTTTCGAAGTAAATTCCTTCCCCATTAATTGATGGGTTTGAATAATTCGTTTTTTGAAAACGTTAATAGCGCTATGAAGGAAGAAAGGCTTTATCATTTAAACAAAGTAAGAAAACTGTTTAATCTCTTAAAAAAAGACGTACGAAATAATAAATAATAATTATTTTTTCTTTTTCACAACTGTTTTGGTCAGCTTCCAGTCTGACAAGAAGCAGCTGAGAATAATTAATAATAATAATTACAGTGAACAACTAATAATTATGTTAATTGTATGTTCCTTGATTACCCCGCAGTTTTTTGCAATTAACATAAAAAACTTTTTTCAAAAACCGAAAAAACCACACCAGACTTCAAAAATTAAACTTATTTTGTACTTCGTAGTGGTTTTTATTTGAAAGTCGGTTGTATTTTTTGTTAAAAAGTTTTTTATTTTTCACTTTTACCTACCAAATATTTAAACCAGTCCATATCTATTTAACTGTCTATCTTCAAAGTTCTTCATCAAATCTTTACGAAATTTAATTTCAAATTATAAAAAATAAAAAAATATTGCAAATCCGTTTATATATGACGGAGTTCGAACATACATATATAAACATCCGAATTGATAACCTCCCCCTTTTTGAAGTCGGTTAAAAATAACTGCACAGAAAGCGTTTTAGGTAACTCATAGGAACTAAACGCATTTGTTAAGTTTAGTGGGTACCTATAAAGAGTTACCTTACGATGTGGTAATGCCAATGCTAGTCATAATAACAAAAGTAAGAAAATCTTAAAACTTTGTGAAAACGCCACAAGAATGTCGCCACATTTTTGCAAAGGGTCGAGATTCCTAACTGTATTAATATTGTACATTTTCTAATAATGTTCTGGGTAGATCTTGAAAGTGCTTTAAAGAGCGCGCTCAAAGGGTTGCCTGTCGGCGAAAACTGTCTATCTACATTAAATATACGTAGTTAACGTTTTTGATGAGCGTCATATTCGAGGAGGAAGTAGGTAAATAATATTAAAAATACAAACAAAATGAAAGTTTTGGTGTAGCTAAACAGCTTGCAACTCGCTTAGTAAACGTTTTACAAACGTAATCCTTGAGGGGAAGTCCCAAATGGCAAAAACGATTAAAATCTTTCCGCATGAGCATACGATAATAATTAACTCTATTTTTTTGGTCCATCCACAGTATTTACCTATTTTTATTGGGATAAGCCTACCATTCTATTCCCATTCCCAACCATCAAAACTGTTGAGAACCAGATTCAATAGTGGCGACCACCAGAAAAACGCCAAGTTAAATTCTGAAATCTCGATGGTAAAATTGGTGTGGGTCTACAACCGGAGACTCTGACGAGAACCAAACTAAAAAACGAAAAACCCTACACCCTAAAAACCTTTAAACGATAAAATAAAACATTTAACAAATCAGCGATTAATGATAATCGCTGCATTTGAACCCGTCATCACCGTTGTACCAACAGAATTTAATTTTAAATAATTTAACTCTTGCAATAGCTCCCATTAAAACAAATAGCCTCACACTGCCTACTAACCTAATTAAATATTCTGTTTTAACCAAAAGTAGCTTATATTTATTCGATACTCATTACCAGAATTACTATGGAAAGGCTCGTTCCTAAAATAACAGAAGCCGCGCGGGTCGATCTTCAAGGTACAGCAACGCTTACCGAAGTCGTTCCGTGGATGGGTGGCGGGATGGGCCCGTGATTCTCCTAACCCCCTCCCTCCATACATCTAAAAGCACGCATCATCGTTGGGCGTAGCCTAATTTGTAAATCTTTGACAGTCGTTACGGGTATTTAGAGCTCTTATAGTTTGACAACCTGTCTTGCCATGGGGTATCGTTTTACCCAGCTACTGTAATGTGGAGTGCGCCGTTAACCGCAGCTTTTCTATGTCACACACTGCTATCTTTTTTTTTTTTTTTTTTTTTAAGGATGGGAAATCATCAAATGACTTCTTCCGCTCTGGGTGGAGCGGAAGGGCGTGTCAGACTCTTACTGACTAAAACCCATCCGTGTTCCTTCTAAAGCCCTTTGCTTTCCAGGGCCGCGGTGACTCTTTCGAACAAATTCCACAACCACACACTGCTACCTTGCTTCTGGTTACACTGAAACCTGTCTCCAAAATATTTGAAAAAAGGCTAGGCAGATTAATTGACTCATTACGGGAATTCAATTCAAGGGTGTAAGTACCGTAATTAAAGTATTTTCCATACCGTAACGCGGTTCTAACCGCATCCAATTTGCGTGGAGCACAAAAGCTAGTGGCTCAAAGCCGTATCCAGAGTGACAAGACGTTAAAGAAAAGTTGAGAAGAACAACTTATTAAAACATTGGACGATAACTTACCGAATGATCGTTGCATTCGGAAAATGCATACCTATCACGGATTTGAATATGATTTGCATTGCCGGGATACTTTCTTCCGTTGAAATGGATTTGGAATGCTCTATATAATAATTATCAATAGGTAGGTACATATAAAATAAAGTCGGGTTAGTTACACCATTTATAACTCAGGAACGGCCAATTTTTATGATCTCCGATTTGTTCGAATAGCAGAATAACTATTAACCTTTCTGAAAAACATCACAGTAATCACTCGCAACATTACAAATAGTTTAACAATTAAGAATTTCGATTTATTCAGAATTTAAAAGATTCATTAGTCGTCATTTATTTTCAACCATTTATAGTATCTGTAGTATCAATATCTGTAGGACTAATTCAGAAAACAAGCCTTCTGTCTGTACCTGTCGTATGGCAACAGGCCGCGGGAGGGGACGCGCCCGGGACCCAGCATCCCTTTCGACGGATCTCGGCCAGTCGAGACGAGACACCGGCCGTGAGTGCTCCATTCCGCCATTTCTGAGCGGGAAAATCGCGACAACTTTTCGCTCCTAAACTAACGGTTACCATTTGAAATTCGAATTTTACTAGTGCGTATTTTTATTGAGTGCCAGGATTTGTGATTTTTTGAAAGTGTGTATTTTTTTGTTAAATCGTGAACGTTATTTTTGTACTTTTAAAAGATTTAAGAAATTGATTGATTTTCAAAAAAAGCTGTGTATTTATGAATCAAATTAGTAGACAGTATAGGTGATAATATTTCATAGCTAAAAACAAATGCAAGGACATAGATTCCTGAAACAAGGGTAGCCTCAATCACAGGCAGCTTATAACTCTGACAATTAAAGCAGAGTGTATTTGTCTGTAATAAGTGGAAAAAGGGAAAGCGTGCTTTCAACTCAATTATAATTATTCTTTATTGTTCTAGGAGCCAAGTAACGTAACCTAAATAATTCATACAAATAAAAAGGGGACTTTGGAAAGTGATTCGAATTTAGAATGATTTATTTACCTATCGTCTGTAACAAAAATTGGTGGAATTTTTAATTATTATTTTGTACAAATAGAAAGTGTTGTACGAGAAATGTTTCGTAGGTACTTAGAAATATTTATTTTTCCTCTGCAGTTAAAATTCTTGGACTTTTATGAGATGAGATTCATCTGCCTAGCCTTTTCCCGACTATATTGGGGTCGGCTTTCAGTCCAGCCGGATTCAGCTGAATTTTACGTGGAGCGGCTGCCTACCAGACCTCCACAACCCATTAACTGGGTAACACGGTATTTCTTAGCAAGATTGGAGTCAGATTTTCTGGCTTATTAATCCATAACGACTGCCAAAGATCTAAAATGACAGCCGGGACCAACGACTTAACTTGCTTTCCGAGGCACGGAGGAATCTCGGTATGTTAAAATGATCACCCATCCACAGACCGACCTCTGCTAGTGTTGCGTAACCTTTAAGATCGACCCGTTTTCTTTAGCCACGAGCTCCTGATCAGATGGGATTATGAGATTTAATTTTATGGAGAAAATTTGAAAAAATATATGACTAACTCCACTCAAATTTCAACAGCCTTCACGCCAGTCTTTAATTTGCCTTCTCTTACGATGGCCGTTGCCATCATAAAAAATGGCAAAAATGAGATATGGGCCATTTAAATTCGCCTTGCATTTGCTTCGTCGATACCCATCGCCATTCCTTGTGTTTCGTCAGTTCTTCCATATAGATATCGGTGAGTCTGTGGGCCACAAAGGGCTTGTATCTTGGGGTCCGATTTTATTATACTAGTGCAGTCTTCGAATCCGTCCAGAAGTATCCTCCAGTGACTTGAAGGTCCATATGGTTCTCGACACACAGAGCATTAAGTTATTAATCATATTGCAAAGTCCCGGTGTTCTAGTCTCCTCAACTTGGGGTTGCCACCTTTTTTGGGGGAATAATAGTATTTTTAACAAATCATTGCAAAAAATATAGTGCATTTGGAAAATTCGGAAAAAAAATAGTACTTACACCTTTATTTTTTGTTACTTATTTTAAACCCTTTTCTATTTTTTTTGTTTATTTTTGGGAGGTTTGCGAGAACGATAGATAATCATCATCACATTAAAAACGTTGAATTTTAATCAGTGACGAACTAAGTCTGTACATTAAGCTTTGTAGCCCTGAGAAAGACAAACGTCCAAAATCCTAGCGCCTCGGAACGGTTAGATTTTCTTACCTTTCATATAGAAGTCAAATTGTGGGCTCAAGCAGAAAGTTTGAGAAAAACGAGTGGGATGCTAGAACAAGCTCGAACGTTTTGGCTCCCAGCTAAACTATGTTTAATTATTTAGTTTGGCCTTCCATGGGTTTTTTTTTAAAACACTTCTCAAATTTTAAAATATAGTATTTTTCGTACTATTTATTTTTCTATAATATTTAGTACAATCGTCTAAAATATAGTACAATTCTATATTCTATAATACGGGTGGCAACCCTCATCTATGCAAACACTTCGCTGCAGATTGAGTATTGATTAGCTTCGACACAACATTTAAGCCGCTTAATTATTGTCGCTGTAAACTATGTGTACCTACAACGGAAAATCCACCTATCAATATTCATTATCTATTAGATTTTCATATTTTTGAAAAAAAACAGTCGTAATCTATTCATAGTGGTTCTATTTGTGACCCAACCTATATTGGCTGATGATACGAATGAGAAACCAATCGAAGGACGATAGAATCTTAGTTGGTGTATATTTAAAACTTAGGTAAAATTTTATCTTCGTTTTTTATTTATTTACTGTTAAGACACTTCATCGACTTACTCACTAAAACATACATAAACATAAATCACATACCTAGATTTTTGGATATAGTGAATTTGTCACTTACAGAATCTTCGTTTAAATCGTTTATTTTGAGTGACGTATCACCACACCATCAAAAAAAAATCTGAGTCTAGAAAGCTGAAATTTGAAGCAATGGTTTATTTTATAACGTGAGCAAAAGTGGAAATTTAAATGGGATCCGGGAGAACTTAGTATGACATTTCTAGTTCTTGAAGCCAACATCTACGCAGACGAAGTCGTGGGCCTGGTGTTATTCTATACGTATCTGATCTAATCTTCTGGGCACCTTTACCTACTATAAACAAATCGTATCAAAACTTTTAACAAGCTTGCAATATCGGACCAGTCACAAAAGCATAAACCCTTTTTTATTTCATCGGAGCGAGTACTTTATTGCTCCCTTTGGTCCACCGATTCCAAAGCGTGAACTGGACCAAAACTCGGCTATTGACTGTGAACCTCAATCAACACTGGCAAACTTCGGACCGGTTTGATTAAACCAGATGCATTGCAACTATTTTCAATTGAAAGCTGCCCGAAACCTCAAACCTCAAATATTGCTAACTTGTTCGCTAAAATTGAGGAAGTAAGTAACTATGGAGGTTCGTTTAACTTGTTTCGTACTAGCATCTGCAACCGGCTTTGTTCACGCGAATGTCGAGAATTATTCCAAGGGAATATTCTCCCGGGAATAAAATCTTATGTCCTATTTCAGGACATGGTCAACTCCACTCCTGTTGCTGGGGAGTTTGTTGTGCCACTTCTTCTTCTTCCCAGCTAAAACACTAGGATGTGATGATGAGCGGGCGTTTTGGGGGACTTTGACGTTCAAAAAGTGCTGGCACGCAGCCTAATTTGAATAAATGACTTTTTGATTTTGATTTTTTTTTACTTGCGCTAAGTGTCATCCAAATTCTTTTTACCCATTAAAACAAGAAGAGGTAACTAATTAACGGACAGACAAACAGAATTACGTTCGCATTTATAATACAAGTAAAGATGGAACTGCCAAGGTTTCGGAATTTGGTCGAAAGACCGCAGCTCTGGAAAGGAAAAGTTATTTTCAGGAACGCGGGTTGGTTTAAGTCAGTAAGAGTCTGACACTCCCTTTCGCTCCGCCCAGAGCGGAAGGAGTCATTTGGTGATTTCACATCCAGAAATATAAAAAAAATATAGATCGAAGTAGTAGTAGTATTAGCACGAAATTTTTACACAATGTCATTAAACACACTGAATATTCAGAAAACACTTGGAATCGATTTTTAAAGACCCAGAGTTTAACGTCCAAGTACATAGGTAGTCTCTGCGTAAATAGTGGATTACTTTAATCTTATTCTTGCAAAGGTACGGTAAGGTACTGACGCTTATGTGATGAAAGAAAATCCTGCCAGCGCCGCTCACCCTCGTCTGCAAACAGATTATGTTCTGGAGAAGAAAGGTAAGAGTACATGAAAAACCCTCTTCAGCGGTTTTCACGCCATTTTTCAAACAGTTTTCAGCATTTCCCAGAGTCTCACTCATAAAGTAATTGTCGTTACGTTCGTTCGTCCGAAGTAAGTAAAAATTTCTTCCTTGATTCATCGTTAGATCTGTGTAAATACATATGTTACGATGTTTATGTTTCCTACTTACCCCGTGTTCACATGAGCTGTTACTCAACAATTTTAAGCAGCCGTCTAGGATGAATTTGCCTTTAATTGCCCAAGATATTTGCTTACTTACTTACTACACGTATGCGCTATCTTGGCATCTGGCTCGAATTATATTTTGACGTTTTAATTTAAATCGTCAAAACGTCATTTGAAATTTGTCGAGCCAGGTGCCAAGTTAACGCGTACGGGTAGACTCTTATATATTATTTACGTTAGTACTTTTTCGCCACACGTGGAAGCTTTGTATCTCTTGTCTTTCCAAATTGTCTTAACCTCATCGTTTATACCTAAGTTTAACTAACTAAGTAACTATTGGTTCTGCTGTAGAGCGCTAGTTTTTTGCTCATAAACTTGAATACTATAACATATCTGGTTGCGATGCTTAATATCAGCAGAAATAGACCACTGTGACCGGTTTTTAATTCGGTAAAGAGGACTTCTACCTCCCCGTACAGATTGTAACACCTTTAAATAATTTCCCTTGCAATTCGATGTAGGTATAGATTGGAAAACATTTATTCGACACAGATACAACAGGAACAAACACAAAGTAAAAAAACCGGCCAAGTGCGAGTCGGACTCGCGCGCAAAGGGTTCCGTACCATTATCTATAAAAACGAGCAAAAAAATCACGTTTGTTGTATGGGAGCCCTTAAATAGGTAATTACTTTATTCTGTTTTTTAGTATTTGTTGTTATAGCGGCAACAGAAATACATCATCTGTGAAAATTTCAACAGGCTAACTATCACGGTTAATAAGATACAGCCTGGCTACAGACAGACAGACGGACGGACAGCGGAGTCTTAGTAATAGGGTCCTGTTTCACCCTTTGGGTACGGAACCCTAAAAAGAGAATGATACAATTGCGTCGAGCGTGCCCAAGCCCTTAACATCTCAGCATTTGCTGGGATTCGGTCAGATACCCAGCACTGGTTTTTAGTTGGCTCTCCTTAGTGACACATGCAATCCGCAGTGAAACATGTACACACCACTCCACAGTTAGCTCACGTAAAAAGATTCCCGGCGTCCGCACCGACGCATACACTCATTCTTTGAAAGCAACAGTGCGATAAAATCAGGCACTGTCGTGTGTTAGTTTATTACTTCGCTTATCCGCGGCGAACATTCGCGTGCCTCGTTGAATAAATGGGACACAAAATGGCGATAGTCAGTCGATGGGCCCAGTCACCCTTGATGACCTTAGATGGAGGTTAGTGTATCGGGCTATTAGGTCACATTTATAATACGTTAGAACCTATGTGTAGGTAAGGAAGGGGCAACAAAAAATTGATGTATTTAGTAAGCTAGCCGAACGCGTCCGAACCATTCGGGTGATGTCCAAACTGCTGCCATGTGCGAGTACTGTCAGGTGAGCAGGCGAGTGAAAACAACAATTGTGCGATCGAGGGACCCCCGTCAGGAACGAAGTTACATAACAAATACGTTTTCACGAAATTTACACGTGTCTGTACAACGGTGTGTTAAGGTTATATAATAACACACCAATCGATCAATGTCGATCGATCGAGGACAGAGAGAAAGAGAGAGAGAGAGAGTTGCGCACCCGGCTACGCACTCACTTGCTCGTTTGCTTAAAGTAGGCTCGATACACACACGCATACACACACAGCATACGGCATTTTGTTACGTGACGATTTCTACTAATTAATCGGACTACCCGTAAGCCGCGTTAAGGAACTTCGTTCCAAAAATGTTGACGTAACTCGGATGCGAGCTACTATCCAACTCGCACGTGGCAGTAACTCGTAAGATACTCGGCAGGCTGACTCGCACGCTCGCTAGCTCGCACTGTGTAAACTAGCCATTAATCTAATCCTAACGATATAGTGTTGTGTAATGCGAAAGCGAGTTTGTTCGTAACGCTTTCATGTCTATACGCTGAACCGATTTTAATTAATTTTGATACCGAGATGGACCCTAGAGTCGGTTACAGGTTAGCACTAGCTATTCGGTCAATATTTAAAACTAAATGCTGAAGGAAAATCATGTTTTGAATTATCCAGGGACTCGGAACAGGGGAATGAAGATGGCTGTAGTGATCAGTTACCTATCTTTTTTATTGCTTCCTTTTGTTGCTTGCCGTCCTTCGTAAAGAGGCTGCAATATCGTTAAGAGTATTTCCGTTAAAACGATTAAGGATCGGAGAGGGGACGCCGTGACGTCTTTAGGTAGGAAAAAAAAGTTTTATAGACAAGAAAGTGTTCTTAGAATGGACTTGACTGGATCCTAAATCTTCTTAAAAGGATGTAATAGTAATTTGATTATTTAAATGGAAACTGTTTACACAATTAAATGCATAATTTAGACTGTGACGTGCCCAGTACTGGGACACGATCCTCCTCTCTTAGTAGAAGAAACATTATCCACCATTCGTATCTAGTACTTACTAGTTGATGATTACCCAGGTTTCAATTTTTGGTTCTAGAATATTCTGGCTTCTTTACCATGTTTTCCTTACCGTTTTCAGTGAAAAAAATTGAATTGCCTGCTTAGCTTTTTAAGAAACCCAACACCTCTTAAATCAGGAGCATCTCTACTGAGCCACCACTAGTCCATAAAAAAACCGATAAATCCGTTTAAATCCAGCTTCAGTATTTAAAATCGTTCGACCCGAACCTTATTAACTGAGAGTACGAACTGTTAACATGGTGTGTGCCTTTGTACAACATTCTAATTACCTACCTAGTTTGCGATTTTACGCCCGATTAATCCTGACACGATAATTAGTGGCTTATATAGAGCCTTTATATCAAATCCGATTATCGTTTGGATGTTTTTTACAACTCGTGATAAGGTCATTAAAACACGTGTACCTATTACTTAGTCATCGCCGCCACTTATTTTTGACAAGTTTCCTAACGTGATTCTTTAGCGTTAATTTTTCTGGTATTCAGGAGCCCTATTCATTATCATCATCATCATATCAGCCGAAAGACGTCCAATGCTGGTCATAGGCCTCATAATCACTTGGAAGGCGGGTTGGCGATCGCAGTGTAGCTGTTGCAATGTACAGAGATTGCTGCTGCCCATTCTCTGGTGAGTCCCTTAGTCGCATCTTACGACACCCACGGGAAGTGATGCGATGGTGCTATTCTTTAACGTCCGACACCATACAGAACCCTATTACGACGTACCAATGCCGTCATGACCCCGTTGTAAAAAAAAAAGTCCTATGCGTTTTGTGTAGCTCCGGCTCCCTCTCACACCGGAATCATGATTTGTTTCAGTACGATGGGACACTTATTGTATTCTCCTGCGTGTCCTGTTGTCTGCACTTACATGAGATGAAATAAGCCACCGGAGCCGCCAAACTGGTAGTCAATTTCGTAGCCAAACTTTTAGTCAAACTTGTAGTCAAACTCGTTGTCAATTTCGTAGCCCAACTCGGATCCGGACTCTGCGCCAACTCCATTTAGACATTCGACACTCTTAAAAGAAGTCCGTCAGTAAGTAAACGTACAAGTTTGTTGGAATTGGGATTGGTGAAGGTTACAGGGATCTTATTCTGAGTTCGTATTGCATTGCTTGTTAGTGGAACTTTTATTTCTTCGTCTTAGTATTATTCTATTTTCTTATTGTTTTGTGCTTGTCTAAGCATAAGGTGTACTGCGAAGTCACGGAAAATATCGTGTATATCTACTTCTATCTTTTCCACAGAATCCGTGTATATTTTTTTATTATTATTATTTTTTTTAAATTTAATATGGGTTTGCTCTTGACTCTAGTCTATTTCGGGATAAATATTAGCCTATGATACTCTGCTTAAGACTGACCGGTCCGGCTCCGGTTTGACTGGAAGCCGACTCTAATGTACCTAATTGGGAAAAGGCTAGGCAGATGATGACTTTGCTTAAGAGGAGTCTTAAGCAAAGTCATCATCTGCCTAGCCTTTTTTAGCAGAGTATCGTGGCTAAATAACACCAAACAGCCGCAAGGATCAATCTCGCTCGCTATGGTCGATCTGTTGGCGAGTGACCATTTTAACATATTTACCGTCATTCCTTCATGCCTCTGAAAACACGTTAAGCTGTTGGTTCCAGCTCTTATTTTATCGTTACAGGTAGCCAGAAAACCTGACTTCAGTCCTGCAAAGGCGTATCGTGTTACTCCAGTTACTGGGTGTTGAGGCCAGATGGCAGTTCTCCTTATAAAATACTGGTGCTTAGCTGAATCCGAATAGGCTGGAAGCCAACACCAAAATAATAGGGAAGTGGCTAGGCAGATATTGATTGACCCGACTAAAGAGTAGTATTTATTCGGCGAAATAATTTTACTGATCGTATCTGTAGGTACTTGACAAAACAATGATTATACATTTTAATAATGCTCGTTAAGATTATACAAGACTAGCGGACGTCACGCGGTTTCACCCGCGTAGTACCCGTTCCGGTGGGACTGCGGGGATAAAATATAGTCTATGTTACTCGCTGATAATGTAACTATCCATTGCTGAAAGAATGTTTCAAATCGGTCCAGTAGTTGTTGAGTTTATTCATTACAAACATACACACACACAAAAATACAAATTTTTCCTCTTCATAACATTAGTGTAGATGTAGAAGTGTAGATTTCTCTTTACTAATCACTGATTTTACCTGACAAGTTATTATTATTTATTATTAGAAGGTCCAAGAAGTGTCGTTACTAGTTAGTCTAACTTAGTTTACCAGTCTAATAAATCCGATAGTCTATGTAAACAATATATCTGAAGATACATATCTGAGACTTTTCCAATAAAGCCTTGTTAAGCTTAAACCTGGAACTTGTCAATGAAGACTTGGTAGATTTATCAATTTAAATAGTCTCAGTGTAACTCGATAATGAACAGTTGATAATAGATAAGAAAACTAGATGCCTATAACAATTCATGCCATGGTCCGTCAATAAAATTTTGTCACAATTACAAATCAAACTGACGTTTTCATAGTTTAAAGTGGTATTGAATAAATCGGCAATAGTTGAAATTTGAAGTTATTATTATCAAAAAATTTATTAAATAAATAAATATTATTTTATAATAACAGACAGAGAGATTTGAAAGGAGAAAGGGGAGACCTATGCCCAGCCCTGAGACACAATTGCAGGCTAACAAAAAAAAAACAATTTCTTATAAGGGGTCTTGTCAAACAAGGTGTAGCTTTAATATTTTATTAAGTCTAACGTACAGACGCCAGCACATAGTGCTACAACAATCTGTCAAATTTCTTTAATAGATTTTCAACTGTAACGCCAAAGCATAAGGTTCAAAGTTGATTCAGAATTTGTCAGTTTCGGGTAGCTTGATGGGGTGACGTCAAAAACACTGCTTCTGTCATGATATGAGCGAATAGATTTAATATAACTACGTGGGTAAGCTGGTTCTGCGCGCTGTATGTTCGTAATTAAGTTTCCCAAAGCTTTTTTAAAGGCTATAATATTATTGCTTGGTTCTGTAGGTATAACAGATTTGTGATACTGCGCTGCTGAGTTTTATAGAATGGTTGAGAAATGAATTTTATACAGCGGATCAAAATATCCTGAAACGTTGTTAATAAAGTTCTTTCAGGGTTCCGTATTCGAAGGGTAACCAAGAGAACCCTGTTTGTCCGTCCGTATATCTGTCTGTCAGCGGGCTAGATTTCAAGAACCGTAGTAGGTAGAAAGTTGAAATTTAAAAAAATATATAAATACAGGGTGGATTTTTGAGACGGGACAGTAAGGGCATCGAATTCGAAGTTTGAAAGTTAAAAACTTCTTTTTTTTTCAGCCAGTCTAGCGGATTATAGTGGATCTACCCGGAACTAATATAGAAGTTTGACTCCCTTACCGAAATATATGGGTAAAGTTTTTGGCGATTCCTGTCAATTCTAGTACTCATACCTTAAATGTATAGTGTATCGATCCTATATGAAATAGGATCGATACACATAATTTTATTTTTTAGTGGGATCACAAGACTCTATGGGATCATTTAAGGTATGAGTACTAGAAATGACAGGAATCGCCAAAAACTTTTCCCGTAATTTTATTTTTTAGTGTTTTAGCATTTTTATCATTTTATTTTTTTTTCCAAAATCTGTGTATGCAATTTAGAATATCTCAAAAAGTTATGGATGGTCTCCTAGAAACGTTTTCCTGTAACTATAACGGTCAAGGTCAAGGTACCTGCCCTTACTGCCCCGTCTCAAAAAGTAACTTCACCATACAAGATACGTGTTTTATTCAGCTTAAGTTACGAAACCTTTTGTGTGTGAGTCCGACGGACACTTAGCCGGTTTCTTTTCGAACATTATAATACGCAAATAGAGGTTTTTCAAAGAATGAAAAGTAGTTAATTTGGCACACAGATACACACAACATAAGTACAAATAAAAGAAAACTTAATTCTAAAACAATTATATTGTGTGCCCCGCGACTGCGCCAAATAGGTCCAGTTCAGCAAAAAGCCAGACAGCTAGTTAAGTAGTTCCCTGACCCTGGTTTTCAACTGAGCCTTATATGTTTTTTTAAGGAGTTACATATACAGGTACATAGATGATATAGTAAACGATATATATGTTACCGGAAACTGACAAACGCCGTAAGATTGTAGAATATCGCGTGAAATTGTAAACTATTTTTTTGTAAATAAGACATGAATATGATGGGATTTATTGTATACAAAACGATTTTTTCATAATATATCGAGAAATTATAATCTAATCAAGATTTATAACAATCTTACGAAGTCTGCAATTTTCCGGTGACATTATGTCATTTTCTCCTTCAGATATAATATAATAATAACAATAATATCTTGGGACAACTCACTCACGGTCATCCGATCCCACACTAGGCAGAGCCTGTGCTATACAACCAGATAACTGATAAACATACTTATATATTTCTAAATACATACATATTATAGACAAATTTCACCCAGACACAGAACAAATGACCATGCTCATCACACAAAGATTTGTCTCAAAGGGAATCAAACCCACGACCTCCGATTTAGCAGTCAGGGTCACTAACCACTCGACCAACAGGCCAGTCGATATAATTCATATTTAAGTTATAAACAGATTTCGGGTACAATAATTGCCTTCTTTGACATAATGAAAAGGTAATATACGTATGAACGTTAATAACTATATTATTACACGGTAATTAATATCATAGAAGAATGCTTATTAGTTGTTCTGATTGGAAATTCCCTCATTAATGCTATTTCTACTAAATGTTATATTTATTTGTGGTAATGAGGTAGAAATTTCTCGTCGGTTTTGGCTGGCTTTGATGATTTTGTAAGAGCAGGTTAAAATATAATCTTTTGTATTATGCCAATCTTTTTTAATTAGTTTAAACTAAATGATGTCTTTTAGCTGACTTTCCTGAGACAAACTCAAAGGTTAGCTTTTAAAATAAACCACACCTTGAAAGGGAACTATTGAGGAATATTAAATATGTTTTCTGAAAAGAGAACGTCTAGACGACATATTGACCCCAAAAACCTTCTAAGAAAATGATTTACTAAGTAAAATGAGCCACTTTTTATATTTCTTTTACATAAAACTGTGACTATGAAAATCTTAAGGTTGGAAACTGAAAATGCGATTTGGCGGCACGTGTTTCCAATATTTTTTTCGACATTATACAGTTCATCCGTGAAACTGGTCGCTATCCATAAACTATGGTATCACAGTGACTTTACGCGCTTACGAACTAACTTTTATTTTTCCATGCCATGTGTACATACCTTTTATAATATACCTATATAAATAAATATAAATAGGTGACATTGTCCCCTTTTTCTACACTCCTCATCAATATCATTTCAGCTGAAAGACGTCTACTGCTGTACATGGGGCTTCGCCAGATGTCACTATTTCGGTCCAGTGCGTCTCGCATCCAAAAATCGTGTTTTCAAAAGTAACGAGTACAAGTACTACTACTATTTTATTATACTACTGAGTAACTTTTCCAAGGGTTTAGTCAATTAACGGTTAAATTAGTTAAGTGAATCCTCGACCCTAACACGTATATTTTGACAGCTTTGTATTCTGTATAGATAAAATTTCGAGATATATCGCCTCTTGGCTTCAATAACGTGATAAGTCCAACAATCCATTTTTTTATTAGATAATTGAAACTGCCGTGCCTGATTTTATTTTTCCTAAAAACGTCCAAAAGTAGAATAGAATAGAATACTCTTTATTATGTACACCGTCCATATAAGTTACAGAAAATATAGACAAGGAAAACATTACACAGGGTGACACAATGAGCGGCCTTATCGCTAAAAGCGATATTATAAAGACAACCTTTGGATGGATTTTAGAAAGAAAAGGAAAGACAGTACTGCAGACAAAATAAGTAAATAAAAGTAAGGAGGGAAATTTTAAAGAGGCTGAGCCTATTCCTATTAGATACAATATATGACGCTCAATTCGTTCCAAGCAAAACAAGATTTTGCTAATACACAGACTTCTTCTATTTTGAAAAACGCAGCGTCTCTTGACAGAATAAAATGAGAACCCCTGGTTTTTGGCAAAAAGTTATTGACGTATCAGAAATAAAAAGCACATCAGGCAATGCGATTGACTATTGATAATAATAAGTCAATTATTCAATTAAACTAACTTTGACAATTTGACAAAACACAATTTTGATAATTAATAAGTCACCCTAATTTTTGGTTAATTTTTGTGCCAAAAACAGGGCCATTGTTTCTCAACTTTCTCAAAACATAAACCTTTGACTCGTTACAAATATTGACCTAAACGAGATAACGCACTGAGTTAAAGCAAACAAACAGTCAGGACTCGCCAACCCTGGGTAGAATCATAAGCCCGGAAAAATACAAACGCAACGGACAGGGAGAAAACTCAATTTAGATTTTAAATATATTTGAATTTATTACAACGAAATATCCATCCCAACATGGCGAATATGTTAATTTTTATGTTGATGTCGAGAGGAAAATTAAGTCCGTTCATATTTTATTAGTTTTCATTTCAATTTCAGCGCTAGTGCCTTCTAGACTGTTATTGCATTGCAAAAAGTGTTTTCTATTCATTGCGATTTTTTTCAATGCAGCAAAATCAAAATCAAAAGTCATTTATTCAAATTAGGCTGAGTGCCAGCACTTTTTGAACGTCAAAGTTCTACATAAAGACAGTCTCCCAAAACGCCAGCCCGTCACCACTTCCTAATGTTTTAGCTGGGAAAAAGAAGTGGCGCAACAAACTCTCCAGCAAAAGCTGCCCAGGGCGGGAAGTCTCAATATAGTTACCGATCACCTACCGACCGAATTCGGTCGTCAAGTCCTAAGGCTGCCTGAACACAGTCAATCTCGAACGCGATCTACGATCAAATCCAATGATCTGATTCGTGGCCTTAGGACTTAACGAGCGAAGTCGGTCGCATCGGTAACTATGACGAGACTTTACGCCCAGACATGGGAATCGCTAAAACAGAAGATGTATTCCCAGTGTACAAGTGTAGTGCCAGCCAGTAATGTTAAGTATCAATTCCCTAATACGCCATATTGTATCCTCCACCGAACACATATATAAATATTCCCGGAAAACAATACTTCAAAGAAAAATAACATGAAATATAAAATCTCCTGTAAAATTCCATTGTAAATTGAATCGGTATTTGCAACCGTCAGTTTGGATTACTTGTAGCAAACAAACACGTGAATGTTTCCTTTTTTCTGCTAAACCAATTAATTACTTTTCGGCATCAAACGACAGGTGTCGGTGGTAGACTGGCCATTAATTTATGTGGGGTTACCAGCTAAATAAACAAAACAACTGAGTTTTTGATAGGGTAACCCGAGTGCTCAGCTCTTTGCGGATTTTCATTTTGATTTCGCCTATTCTATATGGTAAACTCAGTCATTCTTAAAGATAACCCGGTGAGTAGCTTCTACCATGAATATTGGTATAGCCCTTGATTTTTGGAAAACTAGGTGACCGGTGATATAACTAGGTTCAGTTCAAGCGGGATAAGCAAAAACGCGTTTTCATAGATGTCGTTCGTCTAGAGCAGTGGTTCTCAACCTGAAAAAAATATGGTTCGCGAAATGTTTAAAATTACAATATTTTCATCTCAAAAATTTCAAAGAAAAGCTATGCTACAAGTTTCAAATATCTATAAATACAATTATGATACCTATGTTAATTCTTAGATTAGCGCAGCTTATTTTTCTTCTTGATTTCTGGTCCCTGCTAGCAACAAAGAAATCCCCGGGTTAAATAAAGGTTGGGAACCACTGGTCTAGAGGTAGAAAAAATCAATTAAAACGTGTTGTTGCTTTGTCGCGTCGCACCGAATACGCATTTGATTACTCCTGAAGAACACTATTCTCGACTTAAGCTACGGTTAATGCCTGGCCCTTACGGAGTTGTATCCTAAAGCTCAAAATATCGTGCTCTTTTACTAGATCCGTATCGTTAAAAGCCAACTATCAGTACCTACTATGGTAGGCACCACATAAATGTGCAATTAAGTACATTGACCTTTCCCTAATTTATATACATAGGTACCCTACTCGAAAAATAAATTATGATACTTTCCTTTTTCATTACTAGAAAATGTAAAGGATCACGAATATTCACGATAGATGTCGATTCAGGACAATTTCATGACTTTATTTCTGTTTGAAATCAAGCAGGTCAATAAATTGTAGGTGGGTCAATGACCGTTATTTCAAATTGATTTGGCGCCAACCATAGTCACACTTTGACTTATCCCAAACTGTTTACACTTTACAAGATATCGATCAAAGTAGGTACATAACCCTCATCGACAAACTTCTAAACAACAGTAAACGAGACCCCGTTTACTGTTGTTTAGAAGTTTAGGGATGGGCTGACCAACCCATCTAATATCCTGTGTCAACAACATTTTAATTAGGTTGCTTTACTGTCATTGTTATCCACAAGGGGTTTCAGTTTTGATGCTACCGTTTTTATAAAGTACTGGCTGCCTGAACAGCTAAAGGGCTTGATTGAGGCTTATGTTTTGAAGTATCTACTTCTTTTATTAAAGCGAATTATACGCCTATGGTAGGCGCCAATTAAACTTACAATAATCGTCATTGAGCATCCTACATTTATTGTCATTCTAAATTGCAAAAACGGAAATCAAGACATAAAGCTGCCCTTAATCAAAATCTATCGTGATCCTTTACATTTTCTAGTAATTTCGGGTGCCTACGAAGTGATATTAAGGAAAGGTCAATGGACTTTATTGCAAGTTTAAATGGTGCCTACTCTAGTATCGTAAGTAGTTTTACATTTATTTTGGTAGTGTTAACAGATACAATGTACATCACTAAACAGAATCCCTCGACATCACAAAATGGTGTAAAACAGTCGCTGTGTTCCTCTATCTGTTTCTCTATTTAGTTGTTCACTAATTTAAGGAGCCATGAACGACGAAGCTTTTTGTGCATCTGTGCGAAGCCGTGGCAGGTCGCTGGTTTCAACATAAAAGAAAAAACTTTATTACAAAAACAAAAAAATACAACCAACTTTCAAATAAAAAAAAGAAGTCGGTGTTTTTGGTTTTTTCTTCGTATTTTAACACCGACTTTTTGTGGTACCCCCACACCTAACAACACCACTGGAAAGTCACAGGAAAACAAAACACGCAATTTCGTTTACTTGGATGATATATTTTCTATTTCCTTCAGCTATTTTGATTTAAAAACCAAACTACTAAACCGATTTTTATAAGAAGCATTTTTCTAATCGGTTCATAAATGACGGAGTTATGAGGTAACAAACATAAATAATAAGTACAACCGAATTTAGAATCTCCTCCTTTTTTAAAGTCGGTTGAAAATATGTTTAGGAGGTAATACTATTGCAGCTCACTACATTATTTGCATAATTATTAATAATGCAAAATATATTTTCTGATAGTTAATTACATCAATTATGCCTATTTAAAGCACACAATTGATGTACCCAAGCATAAAACTCCACGTTATGAGGAAAGTACTTATTTCTATTGCAAAAGTAAAGTTCACTCGAGTTGAAACTCCCGTGAGTTTCTCATCTCTATTCCTGTTTATAGTAGCGGAACGAGTGAGTGAAGTTTTGAGTGAACGAGAAGTATTGTTCTTGTTCCATGGTTAACTTTGAACTTTGAACTAACTTTGCGTTACCGGCTCTCTATAATTAATGAAAAACCTGATGAGTATCTTATGTAGATGGCAGTTTTGTGTTTGATGTTGATGACGGTAGATGCCAACTCGCTGTGGAGCGTGTCTTTCTGTTCTCTTTTTTGGTGATTAATTTCTAAAAGCTAAGACAGTCGGGTCTAGTTTTTGCCCGCGGTTTTGTCTTCTTAAAAGTTGCACATTATCCAAAGAGGAAACTATGTACTCCAGGAATCATATGTTCCACTCTAGGTCATGGTCTACCCGTAAATAAAATACCAACCGAATCCGTTCAGCCGTTAAGGCGTAATTGAATTACATACATATGTATATATATCATATTTATTAGTTTATTATTTTAGATAGATATATATGTATTTTATTAGTATTATATATATTATCTGTATATTCTTTCTGAAATGTTAAAATTCAATTTTGTATCTTAATTTTATTTATTGTACACCTACCACAGTATAGTCTTCATAACCCAAAGGTTGACTGGTAGAGAATGCCTTGATGCATTAAATCCGCCCATGTACCACTATTGTACATAAAGTTTAAATAAATAAATAAGTATGTACATGTACATACTTCACATTTTAAACATTTCCATTTTGCTTATTAAAGTTACGCTGGGTCGTGATGATGCAGTTTGTTTTCTGTTAAGGCTTCCGCAGGAAAGCACGACAACGCGACAAAACTTTTTCGTAGACATTGTGCTCATTAATACAAGGTTCTATGAACACACGCTGCCACGTCGTCGGGTCTACCTGATTTCGAATACACTTCTGAGAATTAATTTTTCGGTTAGTCCAGAGTGACTGACAGACAACAGATTAGAATTTTCCGAAATTCCTACGGGAACGGGAAACAACGGGATATGCGCGTACGAAGTCGCGATCAAAAGCTGGTACCTTATGATAGTGTTAGTAGTAACCAAACTATTAAGTAGATGTCTGAGGCTGGTTGTGCAGAGAACCAACAAAGTTTTTTTAACGATGGAAAATCATCAAATGACATCTTCCGCTCTGGGTGGAGCGGAAGGACGTGTCAGACTCTTACTGACTAAAACCCATCCGTGTTCCTTCTAAAGCCCTTTGCGTTCCAGGGTCGCGGTGACGCTTTCGAACAAATTCCGCGACAGGCATAAGCTTCTTACCAAACCATTATCTCCATAAAGTGACTCAGAGTAGGAGATTAAGGACTCTCCAACACTGTTTTCGGGATTTTCATCATAACAGCCGAAAGAAGTCC
>NDFZ01005478.1:0-17480 GCA_002192655.3 Mamestra configurata | reverse complement strand
TAAGTCTTCCCAAAGGGGGGGCGGGGGGGTTACCATAATCGCCACGCTTGGCAGGCGGGTTGGCGATCGCAGTGTAGCTGTTGCAATGTACAGAGAATGCTGCTGCCCATTCTCTGGTGAGTCCCTTAGTCTCTTAAGACACCCACGGGAAGTGATGGGATGGCACTATTCTTTTACATCGGACACCATACAGAACATATGAATTGATTATAATTCAGCATGATATTAGATTCCAATTCTTTATTGAATAATGTAGTCAGTAACAATAACTAAGTTGGCTCCTCATAATACAGTTGGTTACCTGTTGTTGCCACGCGTTGCCCTAGTCAAACTAATTTCCTAACTTCTAGTGGAACAGGCTGGTGGAACACACGAACCCAATTGCGAGTGAACACCTAAGTTTACAGGTACACCTGTAAGCCTGTACCTTTAATTAGACAACTTCTTAAACCTTTGCGTGTTTCTTGATGATTTGGAAAGATTTCTTAGAAATGGAAACGTAGGTATGTGCGTGCATGTGATATGGAAAAACCTACCCCTTTATGTATACTAATACTAATATACTACTTACTATTAGTTACTAATAAAAACAAAAAAAAATGAGAATATTATCCATCCTATCCTTATTCTTACTTTATAATTATAATAATAATATTAATAATTAACAATAATATACTATAATATCTACTAATATTATAAATGTGAAAGTTTATGAGTATGAATGTTGTTTGTTACTCAATCACGTCAGAACGGCTGAACGTATCTTGATGAAATTTGGCACAGAGGTAGATTATAGTCTGGACTAACACACAGGATTCCATCCTTCCAGGAGCCTTCTTCTCAGGAGAGTATATTCCCTTGGGATAATTTTCAACATTCACGCGGGCGGAGGGGCGGCAGCTAGTTTATAAATATTGCTTAGGAATAACCAGCACAGCATTATGCGAGATAGACACCGCAGTATAGTCTTCTCCTTTTCAAAATCATCCCGTATAGTCCACATAGTTGTTAGACTGAAACAGTTCAGCTTTATTTAACGCCATTGATGATCACGCAGGCGTTAAGCAGACGTATAAAATAATAACAGTTTCTAATTATAATTAAACGGGATACTGTTCACACGAAATTCGTTTATATACAGCTTGCAGCGTTTAGGTTTAAGCGGGAGAATGGGGTTGTAATTAGGTAAAGGTACATGGGACATTGCAGATTGTTTTTATCTAAACCGAGAGAAGATCATACATCTAACCTAACCAGGCAATTGATGTTGCTTTGCAAGCTTTTACTGGCGATATTCTCCGCGTCGGAATCGAAAATTATCCCACTGTAACGTACTAACGGGGATACCGGGAAGAAAGAGCTCGTGGCTACATAATAACAGCCGCACGGGGTCGATCTTCAAGGTTAAGTAACGCTTGCCGAGGTTGGTCCACGATTTTTGTTCACCCAAAGTGTTCGGTGACGATGACGCGAGTTCCACGATTTTTGTTCACCCAAAGTGTTCGGTGACGATGACGCGACTTCCATGATTTTTGTTCACCCAAAAAGTACACTTAAATAATTAAGTGTACTTTTTTTAACGCTTTCCATGAGCTATATGTATACTGTGCATATAAATGCACAGTATACATATAGCTCAAGGAAAGCGTTCGGTGACGATGACACGAGTTCCATGATTTTTGTTCACCCAAAAAGTACACTTAAATAATTAAATGTACTTTTTTTAACGCTTTCCATGAGCTATATGTATACTGTGCATATAAATGCACAGTATACATATAGCTCATGGAAAGCGCTCGGTGACGATGAAGCGAGTTCCATGATTTTTGTTCACCCAAAAGTACACTTAAAACATTCGAATGTACAGACTCTCGCGTTATAATGGTAATAGGTTCAATAGGATATACAAAGTGTACCTACATACTGTTCAAAGAGGATATTAAATTAGTCTCTAGAGTCTCGAGCATGGAGGATGAATCTGCCATGCGCAGACCTACACGTGGCAGTTATGAGACGATTAAGTGATTAAAGGATTAAATCACGGCGTTCCATTGTCTGCTGATAACAATCATCTGACAATCAATATTCGGATTCGGACAATGAATATTCGGTTAAAGAGTTATGGTGGTATTTACTATTTCAAAGATTGTATTTTGTGCCGGATCTTATCAAATTATTATGATGCAAAACCATAAAATAGAATACTTTCCTAGATTCCTGGCAGGGGTTTATCGATTTTTCAAAAATCCAATGATACAGTTTTAGTTCGAGACTCCTTTCAGTGTTTTTCGATATTTCTCATAGTTTTGGATTTGGCCATCCACACACACTTTAAAAATTCACCCAGTATACAATAAATACATTAGATAAATATATACTACAATATCCTATAATATAAATCCGGATAGTGTTTTGGTAGTATCCGGATTGTCCGAATAGTAAAATGGGCCTGATAATTGATCAATATCAGCACGAAGGTATCACACCGCCGACTTTCAAACTCCGGACTAAGAAATTCCTAATGGAAAAAAACAATAGCCCAACTTAGATTTGCCCGAGCCAATTTTCCCGACCCTAGAAACAAACCCAGGACCCCACGCACAGCAGTCGCGGTTTGCGACCTCTTTCTAACGAGGCAGATTTAATAATATTCAGTGAGCCAGAACAGACGATCTTCATATAGGTATGACGTAGGTAGAAGGTATATTAAACCTTGTGTTTGTAACTAAGTTTAACGGAGCACATTTTACTCGCAATTAATTCACAGTTCGGATGCATCTACCAACCAGCTGCTGCGATCAAAGCAACAACCATATCCGGTTTACACTGCTAGCACACTGTATGTAGTCGAGAGGCTTATGTATGTGTGGTTATTTAGGGCGTATATTACAACGGCGTACGTAACGTAGCGTAAACCGTTTCACCCCATGTAGATGAACAACTGAGGTCAAGGAAATCATAGTAAATTGCCAAAATAAAACAATTAAAAGCTGATCAAAATTGATATAGGAGGTACGATTAATTTTTTGGGAATTGACTTTCTTGAAAAAAATATGAGTCATCAATGCCGCCAAATGAAAAACTAAGAAGCGAAATTTGTACGGCGACAAAAAGAACCGCGGCGCCATCTACGACGAACTAACATCGAAATCCTGCATCGCGCAAGCAAAGTTCGCCGTGCGGTTTGAACATATACAACAGTCGAATATCAACTATCGGGCAGTTGCCCACCAGACACAACGACCGTCTGGTTCGGAGGATCCTCCCCTTTTCAGTGGAGGTGTGCGGGACTTTACTCTCTGTACCGCATACCTCTATAAGTGATTTTTTTTATGTTAAATGGTTTTATTGAAAATAAAGATAAATGATGTAACCAATGTACTAAAAGCTAAAAAATAATTTGGTAGGTGCTAGGTACCAGTCACCACACCACTCTCCTCATCAATCTAGGGCATTGATCAGACAAAAAATAAAATCTTTGGACTCACGTAACCTGCGTAAATATGTAAATAACATTTATTATGAAATAGCGGTTGACTTGATAGAAATTTACACGCCCAAAGATTTTATTTTTTTATTTTTACGTTTTTATGTACAATAAATAAACAAACAGGGCAAACTAAATAAAACCGTTTAAAAATGGTTCATCATCGTATCGTATCGTGTCAGCATGAACATATGTACTTACTGTAAGAATATTAGCCAAAATTTGAGGTAGAAAAGGGCTTATATACAAGATGTGCTGGACGGGTTTACAAGGTGGAGACGACGGTACGATAGTAAATCAAAACACTGGCAATACTTACCATAACATACTGCTTGGAATATTTCGTCACAATAGTAGTCACTGTCCTTTTTTTTTTATTCATTTAATATGAGTTTGCTCTTGACTCTATTCTAGGTCACAGATGACAGAGACAAAGTCGACGATGGAGCGAGCTTACCCAGAAGAAGCGTGTTCACTCTAATTTTGAAGAGATTAGGGTTATATGCGTTTGGAAACACAGACGCAGGCAGAGAGTTCCACTCCTTTGCTGTGCACATTGTAAAAGACGTTTGAAAACGTTTAGTGCGAATTGGCGGAATAGCAATTAGGAATTGGACAGTTTATTTTTAATTTCGGAGACAGGATTTATAATATGTTTCAAAATATTGCTAGTGCTTCCATTTATTGTTTTATCGATGGCTTCTTGATCTTGCTTTTAATGAAAGTACATTAGAGTACAGTATATACAGTTACATCAGTTATCTCCCAGTGTGGTTATAGAGAAAGGCAACTGTTGTGGAAACTTTATTGGTGAGAAATGACAAGATTTTATCACGCTTTCTCGGAGTAGGTACCTACGATTAAAGTAGTACTGCGTGTCACTGCTTTGGCTCCACAATTTGAATTTCTGGTTTGAACCTGTCCTCCAAATCGTCTCATAAGATAATAATAAGTCCGTCTGCCTCATTAACTTTGAGAACCGAACTTTATTACTACCAAATGACAGCCACAACTGTTCCATAAATAATTATGAAGGTACCGAAAACCTTTTATTACATTTACAAGAATATAGTAGGTACCTCAGGATCGTAGATTAGTACTGAAGTACGTCTTATCCTTTAGGTAGGTATAATTTCAGCACTCAGCTGTAGATATAGGTCGATTCAAACTTTATGACATCTGTGAAGTTAGCTTTTCGCCCAGCTCTCATCCCCAGTGCCACATGAATTCGTTTCGTTTCGTTACATTCAGTTACAACTATACCTACTAAGTACCAAGATAAGTAAGTAGGTATGTACACAAAATAAAGCTACGGATATTTTCAGCTGTCCATCCATCTGTTGATAATCCTTTTTTTCCGAACTTCTAACACCTACGCGTCTCAATTTCGTTGATTCCCAAACCGAGATTAAACCTAAGAATATCGACAAAATAAATAAATAAAGATTTATTTGGACTTGGAGATTTTTATCATCTGCCAAAAATCAATAAAGATACTTACGTTCTTAATCTTGCAGACGAAGAGTATTGGAGTATGTAGGTTTTTGTCTGTCTGTTTAAGAGGAATATGGCCCAAAATGTACCTCCATTTTTTTGGCAATATGACTATCAGGGTTCTGCTGTCAACGTGCTGCTCTAAGTTCTTTTTTAGGGTTCCGTACCCAAAGGGTAAAACGGGACCCTATAAGACTCCGCTGTCCGTCTGTCTGTCCGTCTGTCACCAGGCTGTATCCGATATACCGAACCGTGATAGTTAGACAGTTGAAATTTTCACTGATGATGTACTTATTCCTGTTGCCGCTATAACAACAAATACTAAAAAACAGAATAAAATAAAAATTTAAGGGGGCTCCCATACAACAGACATGATTTTTTAACGTTTTTATAGATAATGGTACGGAACCCTTCGTACGCGAGTCCGTCTCGCACTTGGCCGGTTTTTTAACTTGATCACCCTTAAGAGAAAGAAAGAAAAATAAAATATTTATTACACATACAATACCTGACATACATACAAAGTATAAACCTGAATTAAAATTACGCTCTTCAAGGTATTAGTCCTAAAACAACAAATTTTCATTAAAACATAACGTCACGAATTTATTGAATAATCCGAAATATCATGGAAACGTACTCTCATATTTATTAACATTCAACCAACTTGACAGAATACATAAATGTGCTTACGTGGTTTATAAGTCAATAACAAAACTCATTTGACCTTACTTACCTACTTTGATGTTTTTCAAAGAGGCTTGTAAAAGCTTTGGCTTCTAATTTAGGGAGTCGCTTGGAAAATAAGCAATCAATACAACAAGTTATTTAGCGGTATGTGTACTTAAGACTTAGGCGTCGTCATAATTGGCTAACGATCGTACGAGTTAACGATGCGATTTCGTCGCGCGATGAAAATGATCCGGCGCTCGCGTGATGATTTGCAAGCTTAAATTAGTACACTCAAAAGAAATGTGTGCGTTTTCTCGTCGTGCGACAAAATCGCATCGTTAGCCAATTAGGATGACGCCTTAAGCTGCGGGGTAAGAATGACTTTTTCGAAATCTTATCAATTCTTCGTGTAGGTAATTTGCAAAGTTTCCACCAAATTAAAATCTAACACGGCATCTCAATTTCCTTTAATCATTACAAACTAGACAACACGAATAATAAAAACCGGCCAAGTGCGAGTCGGTCTCGCGCGCAGAGGGTTCCGAACGAACCACATTTGACATGTTATTTTAAGAGCATAATACTTCTTATAAGTAGTCCTGTAATTTTCAGCGTGTTTTAAAATTGCGTGGTCATAGGTATTTAATGCTGATGTTATTGTTATAATATAGGTACAGTAAATAAGAAATAGCAATAGGCCGCAAAACACGATCAAAATATCAAAACAAATCACTTTTCTGGCAGGCTGATGCAGTTGATGGCATTTATTTAGTTCAATCATAGTTTTTATGCGACCAACTTCACGGACCTTCCGAACCCCAAAAACGTATAAACAAATTAGGAAAACAAACTTTAAATATGTACCTAAATAAAGCAAGGAACCGACAAATTAATTTCCCAAACAATGCTAAACCAGAATACATAGCGTTCTCCCAATTAACAGAAATCAATACCAACTCTCGGCAGCCACTAAGTTAAATCCCAATTCTCAATTAACATACAACCACTTAACACTTAACAATGTTATTTAAATGAACCATTCTGTAGACAGCTAACATTCATATAATCGCTCCCCGATCAATTAGTACCGGGTCGTAATTCTCCCCTCGTATCAATTTACTCAAAACCGTCGGCCATCGATTTCCAATACCATTATTTAGGTTTACCGAACTTGACTGTTTTTAATGCAATTACCCTTTGTTTTGATTGTTAAAAGCTTGAAAATTATTTTAATGACCGTCATTATGTCCTTTATTATTCATTAATTAAGTACAGTCACAGTAAAATAGGCCCGTCACTTTAGATCGGTCTGTTTTACAAGCGTGGTAAAATCTATTCTACTTTATTGCTTAACCAATTCAGTATTGCCATAATTGAGTTGTGTTATAATATATTATGTCAATTTATAAAACTCATAATATGCTAATTTATCATGTGACACTGACAATCAAATAAAGCAGATTCGATATATACTTCATAAAATGTCCAGTCACAGTATTTAAAATGTCTGAATTTGAAATTCCTGAAAGATTCATTTAAGTATGCTATTTTGGCCTTTGCTTTCAAGTCATTTAATAAAATTTTCTACTTAGTTCAAAACGTCATCACCATCATCATCAGCCGAATGACGTCTACTGCTGGACATNCTCATAATATGCTAATTTATCATGTGACACTGACAATCAAATAAAGCAGATTCGATATATACTTCATAAAATGTCCAGTCACAGTATTTAAAATGTCTGAATTTGAAATTCCTGAAAGATTCATTTAAGTATGCTATTTTGGCCTTTGCTTTCAAGTCATTTAATAAAATTTTCTACTTAGTTCAAAACGTCATCACCATCATCATCAGCCGAATGACGTCTACTGCTGGACATAGGCCTCCCCCAAAGGGGGGGGGGGTGCCATAATCGCTACGCTTGGCAGGCGGGTTGGCGATCGCAGTGTAGCTGTTGCTATGTACAGAGAATGCTGCTGCCCATTCTCTGGTGAGTCCTTTAGTCGCCTCTTACGACGACATCCACGGGAAGTGATAGGATGGTGCTATTCTTTAACGTCCGGCACCATACAGAACAAAACGGTAGTTCAAAACGTATGGGACCCGAAAAAAAAAACTGACGATACAATAGACGACTCGACTGTACATTATTGGAATTAAGTGCAAATTGAAATGCCGTTGTTGTGTGTTGATCAATTAACAGTGGAAATTGGAAGTACAAGACTAAGTGTAGGTAAAGTTCTAGTTCACTTTTATTATTTAATAAGGTTATTTTTTGACAAACATTACGAGATCGTTGGATATTATCTGATCAGAGCATAAGACCAAGAAGATCTCTCCTTCGATTCGATGTTGTTAGAACTGGCAGAAAATGCCTAAGACATTAATCCACCTCTGTACATTTTGTGTGCATAAATTATTTATTAAATAAATAAGAAAGGTATGTATATTTATAACCTATTCTCATTACCTTAAAGCATCAATATTCAAACATTCACTTTAGTAAAAAAAGTTTTATAAAATCTGTTGGCGTAAATGGTGCGTATATTGAACGCAATATGCAAGACTGCTTCATTTCCATGTTCAACATGCCTGTTCTCTGAGGGTGTGAAAGCAATCTATTCACCTAGCCACCCCCTACTGTGTTCGACCTTATTTTACATGCGACTACTGTCTTCTACAGATATATCTTTATGTTAAAGTTCTTACGTATAGATTACAGGAAAACCTACAAGAAGTCTATGATTTAAAGTACCATGTCTATGAAATATAATTCGTTCAGAAACCTTTGCGAGCGAGTCCGACTCGCACTTTGCCGGTTTTTTCCATGAAGCATGGTTGACAGAAACTATAGATTCCATCTGTCTTACATACTCTTGCTTCGTTGATTTATTTTTCAGGGGTCTAGTATAACGTGCATGCGAATACCATCATGGTTCAGTTGCGAAAAAGAGATAGTGTTGTCTTGTATAGCTTTGTCTCTGTCTCCGAATCATGATGGCATGATGCGTCAAAGCACGTAAAAACAGAGTTGGATTCTAGACGAAGTGATTTTCTATCTTCTATATTCTTTTTCAAGTGGGTTTCAAGTGTCATTTCTAATTAGGGGCTCTCCCTAAATAAAATATGAATGCAATTTAATTTAAACTTTGTTTTTTACACTTTCTCTTTTTTTTCTAACAATTTCGTTTCGGGAGCCAAGACAGTTAAATCGTAACTTCGGGACTAGGTACTATAAAATATGAAATAGTTTTGTTTTCCAAAATTCCAAAATTATCTTGAATTCTCAATTCAAATATAGGCGAAACCGATATTCTAGAATGCCTGAACACAGTACCCACCTAGAATAATCCAAATTGAATACGAACCACAATCCCTTTACCTGACATAGCCATGTTAAACAAACATACATTTTAGTTTACCGCCAGTAACATTGTTTCATAGGCTCTAAAATGTATTCAGATTTCGTAGAATTCATTCGAAAATCAACACTTTTTATTGGATATGCGTAGTAGTCAGAGATCGGAATAGGTAGACTATATTGACCTAATGTTCGTGGAAGTATGTAACATAGAGTTGATAATACCTTCTGTAAAATCCCAGAATCATAAATGGAATCATGACAATTAAAACCCGGGATTATAAAAACATGAACTGGACTTTGAGTATAGTTACAAATTATTGATTTGAAGAATCAAAAGAAGAAAGAGTTGTGCGAAAACAAAGATATTTCATTTAACAGTTTTAGCAGGTACGGAACTCTAAAAACATAATAAGATTCTTCAATATAGTAGTTTTTCAAATGTATTCAAAGCGCAATAAGTAATTTGCAATTTCTCAAATTCCGGGATATAATCGTCATGTTTATGATTCCGGAATTTTAGAGGAGGTATTATCATCTCTATGTTACTTACTTCCACGAACATTAGGTAAATATAGTCTACCTATTCCGATCTCTGATAATTGATAATAGTATAGAGTGGTTAAAACAATTACTAAAGAAATGTTGTGGGTTCACGAAAATTATTGATTTCTTTAAAAACATAGAGAGATTACTTTTCATTATGTAAGTACAAGATAAAAGTAGATAAAAGCTAGATGAAAAAAACATTAAATAGGATGACACAATGGGCGGTCTTATCTTAAGGTCAGAGGGCCTGCACGAATGTTTTTGACGTTTAGTAACGTAACGTAAATTTTACTACAATTATAATGCTCGTTTCGCTTATAATATTTATTTGAATTGAAATACAATATTCATATTTATGCCTAGAAATTCACTCATTAAATTTTTCAGAAGGTTGAAACAATTTTAGACTCGGACTAAAGAACTCATTAAAACTCGACCTTTTATAAAATTAGCTCAGATACAATTTCATTTATTTTCGAGTTGTGCTAAAAATGTTTACATAGGCTATGAATAAAATCATAATAAAATTTAGAATTAATAAGGCGCGGGTTTAATAAAGGCTTATTAGGTTACCTTAATAAAATAATCTTGAATTAAATTAATTAAAATGTTATAGGTAGGTAAATCAAGAGTTGAAAAATTCATTAGGTTTGCAGTGTATAATATGTTACCGGATAATTGCAAACTACTTAAGATTACAAAATATCTTGAGAGATTGTAAACTTTCGATAAATTGTCAAATGAACATTTGTTCTACAATGATACGAATCAAAATCTTCTATTCTATAATATCTCCGTGTGTTCCGAGAAATTGTGGACTGTCATAAACTGGCGACCAATCAGCTCTCTGGTCTACAATTTATCAGTTTTGGTGTGATAGTTATATTGGAAACTTGGCCCGTCATTGGTCTTTGTTTTCTCTGAATAGACCAATGAAGCCAGCTGGTTTCCAGGTTTACTATCACACGAAAACGTGTATAAATTGTAGACTTGTGCTCAGATTGGTCGCCTTTTTGTGTCAGTCCATAATTTCTCGGAATGATTTCGAGAGATTATAGATTATATCAAATTTTTATGCGTAAAAATGTATTTCTAATGTTCACCTGACAATTTATCGAGAGTTTACAATCTCTCAAGTTACTTTATAATCTTAAGGAGTTTCCCATTTTTCGTTGACATATAAGTACTTATTTAATAAGGTCAAGTTATTTATCGTTTTTTTTTTTTGATTTTGACGATTTTTTGTCCATAAGTATTTTAAAAATGTACTTTATCAATTAATAAATTGATAAAAATGGACAAAAATATCAATAAGTATCCTTATATCCGATTACGAATTACGGCAGTCAAAAACTCAAAATGGGATTGACTACGTGACGTTTCGGTAATTCTTGCCAATCCCATACATTTTGGATATCTTGACAAACGTCATTGCTAAGAATGACACTTAATGACAATCTCAGACAAATAATTTATTTACTATTTCTACCTGCTAGCTACCCGAAACTGTCAAATTTTGCCAATCAACCTTGAACCAAATAATGCAGCGATGAAGTTTAAAATCTATTGAATAATTTGACAGATTGTTATAGTTTGATGTCTGAACCTATATCTAGTCAGTTTATTCAGTATCATTATCTAAAGTATTATTTTCTTTTGATTTATCTTCAAGTTCTGTTCAAGTTCTCTTAAGTGTGGGTTTTCACCCAAATCTGTTGTTTCAAAGTTTTTCCAGCGTAGGTAGATTATTATTTAAAAACACGGAAAAACTCTAAGTTGAGTGATGATTCATGAGAATGTGATAAAAGAAGCCAGCACTCTGAATTCAAAATAACGTTATCTTGGCGAAATTCAATCTTTTGAGAAGACATCTGATTTATCTTTTGAGAGTATTTCTGCGAATGAACGTGACGTTCATTCAAGACCCAGATCGCTTAGAAATATGATCTTCTTTGAATACTTGACAGTGCTAAACCTATTTAATTTAAACCTTATCAAAGCAATGCTTATACAATACTAGCTTCTTCCAACAGCTTCGCCCACGTGGAGGTCGAAAATTATCCCACGGAAATATACTGCCGGTATAAATAGTATCCAGTGTCCTAATCTAAGAAACAGTGTATCCGTGTGTTAAGTTTTATCCAAATCCATTGAGCCTTTAAAATGTGTAGAGGTAATAGACAGACTACTAGATACTAGATACTATCGCATTTATAATATTAAATATGGATAAATTGATTCTTATAAAACCAAATGTTTGGTCTTTAAAAAATCTTTTAGCCAGAAAATAACGATAAGTATTTTACATGACATTTACACGTTTAGGTATGCATGCCATGAGATATACAACCTGTTACAGTATAAACGCAATACCTCTTAAGGGGTCATTGTACACATCATTACGAACAACTTTCACTATGGGACACTGCATATCCTATAACTGATGGAAATTTTTTTAACGGTGTAATTTTGCTGTAGATAAAACATGCTTTCAAAACATTCTCTCTACCTTATTGGGAATTACAGTTTTGATCCGTTTGGGGTCGAGAAGCTTGGGTCATGGGGTCCGAGTGCGCGTCTTCTTTTCAAGGACATATCTCGCCGACTGATTGACACTTTGCGTGATCAGAGGGCTGGCTCGTTCTTTGCTCAAAGAATGAGCATTGCCATTCAACGTGGCAATACTGCCAGTCTTCTGGGTACTTTTCCGGATGACAGCGATGCGGAGGAATACTTCGAGGCCTGAGTGTATTTTGTTTTTGTATATGTACATAGTTAGGTTAAGTAGAAATAGTTTAAATCCTCAAATTAAATTAAAACCAATAAATTAAATTTGCATTACACATTTCTCATGTCGTGCCGACCATATCATGTCCAATAGCAACATTAAAACAGCAAACATATATAACACTTTCTCGCTTTATTCGCCAAGTCTCTTATTGATTCTGATTTTCCTTTACTGTCCTAGTAAGGTAAAACAAATAGAATTTGACGTTTTTTAGGTACAAGAATTGGCCTTCTGAAACCCGCCCGAACCTTATTTCTCACGAAAGTGACTACAATCCATCATGCATCAGTTTGGTCTTTGACGTCACATGACTCCAACGCTAGTTTGAAACTTATCAAAGCCCAACATAGCTATCGAATGTTGATGAAAACACGGTTTTTAGGGTTCCGTAACCCAGCTAAAAACTTTGGGTCACAAGGTCTTTCTGTTTTTTCTTCTTCTATATATATGTCTATTAAAGATAACTATAGAGATGTCTGTGTGTATGTGGACGTGGCACAAACTATAATTAAACATGATTTGGACATTTATCTTGTAATAATTATGTGTTTTATATGTAAATTATAATATTGCCTTGGAAGAGTAGACCAAAACGTTAGTGGCATTAATTAGATATTCAAAAGCGCAGTTGAGCACATGGGTCACTCCAGCATGATGTTAGTGAGTAATTCTGAAACGAACACTAATATTGCGTATCAGACGGGGTCTATACAATCTGTTGTGACTGTCTATCGGTATATATCTGACACAGCTTAGGGTATTTTATTTTTGAACCCCCAAGCATACCCTTTTACTACCTCTTATTCTCTTTTTAACGTCCTTTCGCACATATATAGGAAAACATAAGTAAAAACATTACTTGTTTGCTTCTGCTCTACGAAACCCACAGTGTACGAATCCGACTCGCACTTGCCGGGTTTTTATTTGATTAAAACATTCTGACGCTGCAACGTACGTAAACAATAGCTTTTCTGCTGTATTCAGTTTGGCGTCCTTTGTTGTTTCTTTTTGTGTATTTCCACGAATATGAGCGCAGCAAGGTTTTTCGTCTAGAAAAAAGATATCAACTTGTAATAACTTTTGGGTGTCGCGCGTTGCTTTGTTATAAAGGACACAATTTTTTGTGCTTAAGCTAGTAAGAAAAAGTGGCATAACTAACTCCTGAGCAACTACAATAGTACCTAGGCAAAGTAATTAACTAATATTACATGACACAGAAAAATAATGTATCTGTCACAGGATAATTGCAAACTCAGCAATTTTATAAAATATCTTAAGAGATTGCAAATTCTCGGATAAATTGTCAACTGAACATTTTGAATACTTTTTTACGCATCAGAATTTGACAGTCTATAAATGTCTCGAAGTTATTCCGAGAATTTGTGAAGCGACATAAACTGAAGACATGTTGGCGACCAATCAGTGTACGGTTCTACAATTTATCGGATTTTCTTGCCTAGTCAAGTAACGGAACGTAGGGCACAGCGAGCTTTGGGTTTCCCGACACGGATAGGTTAGGTTCGATTCCTTTAAACCCTGCAGACAGAGAAATAGGAGCTCGCGCAGCGCGCAACTATCAAATGTTGATGCGTAATAAATATTCCAAATGTTCAGTTGATAATTTATCGAGGGTTTACAACTTCTCAAGATATTTTATAGTCTTACGGAGTTTGCTATTTTCCGAGGAAATATCCAATATGAAAATCACAAAATTTAAATATTTGCCACAACCAGCACACTCCATTATGCCATCAAAAATATATACTTTACTACCTTCTGCTAGCACCTACGTGAAAGACGAAAATTATTCTAAGGGACACACTCCCGGGATAAAAAGTATCTTGTGTTTTATTCTGGGATATGGTGTACCCCCAATGATATTAGAAAGGAAAGATACGCTACGTTCATTTGACGTTGTTACCTATATGTACCGGAATACCTTTTGTTCTCAACGTCAAATGGCGTTCAGGTTGAAAATTAGCAGAATACCGTTTTAGTACATTTTTTATTAAAAATTAAATTCGGAATGCGACTTCAATGTGAACGCTTTAAAATTAGTAGAATTGGCCTCTAGGATATCGTTGCGTTCTTATTTCAAAAGTTCTTACTGTGCGACTGCGATAGATAATACGGAACGTATGATATAGAAAGAGATAGCTATTTGGCTGTCTGAATTTGTTTGCAACAATTTTCGTGCGCTAGTGCGATATCTACCTCTTTTTATATAATATCATTGGATTAACCCGTGTGGCAAGTTTTTGCAATCCGTGGTGCCAAACAGACGGACAGACATAGTTTTGGTTTTTTTTTAAATTTTATTACAGTAGGTACACGTCATTTAGCACAAGACCAAAGTTCAGTCAATTCTTCTTATAAAAAATAAATATTTGCATTGTTACTTGATTGCTACCCTTATAGAGGATAAGAATAATATTTACATTTGATATTTATTTGATAGCATTCAGTAGGTTAGTTTTTATTTCAAGTTTCTTACTTAATTCGTCTCAACTCGAAGTTTACATTAGTGATCTTACTGTCTTAAACTATTGAGATAATTAGAATTTATGTTTAAGAAAATGTAGATATTATTTACTATTATTTTCTTTGTGTTTTGTTTAAGACAACAAAGCTTTTTAAAATATATTCATTAGTCCAGCTTTCATTTTAATGTTTTCCTTTGAAAACGTATTTGTTACCACAGACAAATAATTGTACATTGTAATTTTTTGTCTAATGTAATTCCTAGGAAAATCGTCTGATTAATGAACTCCAGTTTTTTTCCATTCAATATGATGCCATTTGCTACTTTTAACATATGGTAAAGAAAATCTGATACATTTGGTTTTTTTTATTTAAAACCAAGTTGTATGTCGTAAACCAATTTTGGACCTGATGAATAGAGTTATTGATGTTGTCAAGATTTTGTGAACATCGGTCTATTTTAAATATGAATGATGTGGCATCCGCAAATAATACCATCTTTGGTTGATTTTGAAGTAATTGGGGCAAATCATTCATGTAAACTAAAAAAAGGAATAGACCCAACAATAACTCAATGTCATTCATACATGACAAAGTTAGGACCTTTTTAACAAATTGCCATAAAAAGAGCATTTGTTCAAAATCAATTTTTAAATACGATATTTACTTAATCTGATAGATATATAGAGGTTATGCGGAACAGAAAGTAAAGTCTGCAAATCTCTATTGAAAAAGGAGGATCAGGGAGAATCCTCCGACCGGACGGTTGTTGTCCAGTGGGCAAATTCCCGATAGGTAGTTGATATTTGGGCTGTTGCATGTGTTCAAATATACACTATTCATTAAATCCAAAATGTCCATGAAGTTTAACTTAGACTTGCAGAACCTCTATATTTGTTAAATTGTAACAAGTCCAGCATTGCGATCTTAGATGAAGTGAACATGAAGTGAGCTGACAATCCATACAAATGCGAAGGAATGGCAGCTCACTTCATGCTCACTCCACTTAAATTGACACGGTGAGATGTTGACAAAATCGAATGGCTGTACTATTGACTATCTATTGCACGTGTTAGCGGGCACACCATTTATGCCCGGAGGCATAACTAGTTTGGTTTACTTGTTAATGCCTGAGTTTATCTATTTCTGATGGCTTAATGGAGTGTGCTAGCTACCAAGTGTCAATTAATTTCATGTAATTTGATTTACAGTTTGAATATTTTATTTTCTGTGTCATGTATTGTAAAATACTTTGCATATAATTGTATAAATTCAAGTTTTTAAAAGCTTAACAGACAGATGTGTTGCTGGGGAGTTTGTTGCGCCACTTCTTCTTGCTAGCTAAACACTAGGAAGTGGTGACGGGCGAGCGTTTTGGGGGACTGTCTTTATGTAGAACTTTGACGTTCAAAAAGTGAAATTTGAATAAATGACTTTTTGAATTTTGAATTTTGTATTATAGCTACACCTACAAGTCCCAGATAGTCGTGTGATAGCTCAAAGCAAATATCAACGTTAAAACTGATATTCGATATAATTCCGAACGTTAAAAATGCTCAAAGCTGAACACAGAATACGTAACAGCGACATGGCGCCTGAATTATTGCAATTCACTGACGCTCGTTAACAAGATATTATGTTGTGGCTCTAAAAGGAATTAAATTATGAAAACATGAAATAAATTAAATCAATTGGATTATTTTAACACCTGTCTTATAAAATATTCATATGCTTAGGTAAATCTTCGTGCACTTAAGTAAATAGAGCAGCGCAGTGAAATTAACGTTTTAAAATGTTAGCCACTGGCCACACTGATACACCAGTAAGGCCGTTTCCAAATATTTTAATAAGCTCGTTTCACGTAGCTATTCGCTATGTGACTCACTATGCTCAGCTAAGCGGTAAACAAGGACCTGTCAGTGCATTTTCAGCTGTAGGTATGACTTAATTATATTACCTACAACATACCCTGTAGGAGACACCTTTATCTTTAATACAAGGACTAAGCAAGCACTTTGAATAGGATGTTCACGACCCTTAAATCTTCTCAAAAAAAAGTAATTTCGGTACAATCCGCTACAAATTGGCCTCCCCCACGCACGCTTCGCTTCACACAATTGGAGTAAAACAAAAAATATTCGCTGGAAAATATTAATTTGTGATTCGGATTCTGAAAAGAAAAATAAAATATTTGTGAAATATTAAAGCTGAAAACAAATTTTATGTTTGTATGTCTGTTTTTCATTTATAAAACTCTTCATTAAAGATGTTGATGTAGATGATGTGTGTTGCATCTATCATTACATGTTTCTTTTTTAACCCAATGCGATATAATGTATCTACAGCTTTTAAATAGCTACGTAGAAAATTTTTGCTTATCAGTTTTTTACCTTTTAAATTAACCGTTTATTTATTTAATACATCTATATCTAGTATCTTAATGTCGTAAATATCTAAATCCAAACCCGCGGACAAATGTTGAGTAGATATAATTAATAATATCTCGTGTTAACTGAAATATTTTGTGACATCTGTTTATTTAGATAACAACAATAGTACATTGTTCACCGAGAGGAGAAAGTGACGAGGGCTTTAAAACACCCAAGATCGGGAATCGCAGTTTCTCTCGAGTGATACATAGTGCTTT